>PIJE02002771.1:41658-56626 GCA_002895965.2 Coryphaenoides rupestris | reverse complement strand
AAATATCACAAGTTAAGGGAAAGATTTAGAATATTCACACTATTTAAGGAATGACAAATATGAACAAAATAGGCCAATTAGGCAAAATAGGCAAGTAAACTGCAAATAGTCAAATAAACATGTACTATTGTACATGTACTACATCGTAATATTCTAGCATCTTATCCTAGCTATCATGCTGTGAACCAGCGAGGGGCTAACTTAGCAATTATGAGCGCTTGAAACTTCTATTCTATTCAAATGCGTCAGCGGTATATTGTTGATGCACTTCTTGTAGGTCGCTTTGGACAAAATGTAAATGTAAATGCACATGTGAATGCTAATGTAATGTAAAAAGGATTTAATCAGGTGGGTGATCAGTTTCCCCTGATTGCTTACCCATGAGTCTCAGAGCTCTCTTCTCATTTGAGAGCAATTTTCCAATCTTGTGACACTGGACGTCCCGGCCAGCCTGGCGGTCTGTGCAGGTCAGGCCCATGGCCTTCCTCTGGAGGCTGTTCTTCCTCAGGTGCAGCAGGATCAGCAGGTGCAGCGTGAAGATCACCACCAACGGAACCTAATGGATCCAAAACATCATCTATTGTACACTGGCTCTGCCCCATGGGTTTATGAATTAACACAATGAACATATCTGCAAGATGAACAATTTTGAGAATCAGTCCATGAACTAGTACACTAAAACCGCACAAAACTGCATTGTGTTGTTAAACTGCAACTGTTTCCTGTTAGATTTCGGTTGATAAATTCTTGCAACTGCCATATTTAATTGGGGTTGTTCTCAGGCTGGCAATTTCCTGGCCACCCTCGGGGGGAAGGTCTTGGAACAAACTTTTGGACGTCTCATGGCTGGATCAACTGGCGTCTGACACTGTGTGTGAAACTAATTCACACTCCAGACTCTTCTCATGTGTCAGACCTTGATGGTTGAACGAGCTGCCTTTTACTCTGCACATTCCATGTGTCTCTCTGTTGCTTCAAAAACCATCAGAAGACTCAACCCTCTTCCGAGAACATCTCAAATGCTGATTCGAGCTCTTCTTAGCTTTTAGCTCTTGTGTTGACTTAAACACACGTTGGTCATGGTATCATATATGAAATACTGCATATGTCTGCTAACCTTGGGTTTCTCATTTGTGTATCTATAACTATACAGGAGAGGAGAGGTTGGGGGGGGGTAATGAGTAAAGCTATGCAGAGTCCAGTTGAGTCCAGTTAGGGAGAGAAGCTGTGCAGTATCCAGGCGAGTCCAGGTAAGGAGGGAAGCTATGCGGAGTCCAGGTCAACTCTGAAATTCGAGTACTTTTAACCAGAAAACATGCAATATCACAATATACATATCGTTATCAAGACACTGAATGACCATGATCAGGATACGAAGGATAGTTTGGCTGGCTCTGGTCTCACCGTGAAGAAGAGGGAAGCTCGGAGCAGCAACGCCCCCTTGTAGATGAGTGCCGGTTACATCATTTCTGTTTTCATTTTAGAATATGCTTGTTTAATCTTTCTTTATAATAATACTTTAGTTTATGTGCTGTATAAAGAAATACTAATACGGATTAAGTTTAAACAACTCTTGTAAAGATAATTCGAGGAGTTACCCGCAGAAGGAGGAGCTTCACAAGTATATTACCATAGAGGCGTGTACATGTGTTGAGGGGAGTGTCAAGTGGGCGGGATAAGGAAACCAGGAAAGATGGTAAAAGGAGATGTTTGAGGGGAGTGTCAAGTGGGCGGGATAAGGAAACCAGGAAAGATGGTAAAAGGAGCTGTTTGAGGGGAGTTCAGGAGGGTATTCAACTGACCGGCCTCCATTTCTTATGACTGTAATAGGTTGTATTAAATGTTTTGCAATTTCGCCACTTTCGTCTCCTCGACTTCTCCTTCTCCATGAATTCTCTAAATTTAATGTTAGTTTCCACAACATTATCTTGTCTCATCTAACTGTAATTATTAATTCTGCACCGATCTGTCCACGTTCAAATCTTTACTCAAAACTCACCTCTTCAGAACTGCTTGTAGTGTGTGAGTAATGTTGTGGATTTGATGCTTTTACTATGTTGTTTTCTTTTGATCATTCAGTGTCTTTGAGTATCCTGTAAAGCGCTCTATCAATAAAACATTTAGTTCATTCAGTGTCTTTGAGTATCCTGTAAAGCGCTCTATCAATAAAATGTTTTATTATTATAATTTTTTAGAATTAGAGGAATTTATGTATGTCTATCTGTCTATTTTCGTTCCTGACAACCGTTACTCCGATCGACTTCACACTTGGCGAGTGTATTGCTGAGGACCCAATGAAGTTCAGTTCAGTTTATACGCTGGCTGATTCTTTGCTGCATAACCAAATGCTCGTGCAAAAGCTGATATCTTTTACTATACGTACAATCGGCGTTATATATTAAATGAATTTTGTTCAGTTTATACGCTGGCTGATTCTTTGCTGCATAACCAAATGCTCGTGCAAAAGCTGATATCTTTTACTATACGTACAATCGGCGTTATATATTAAATGAATTTTGTTCACTGCACAGCCTTTTCATTGATGCATTTCATGAATCCAATTCACTCTACAATATTCTAGTGTGGGTTTACTGTCGTCATTCCATTGTGTTCACTGTACAGTCTTCTCATATGGGTTCACTGCAGTGGACAGTGAACCAAATTCCCCCTACATTTACATCACTGGGTGCACTGCAGTGTACAGTGAACCACATTCCCCCTACATTCAAAGTTAACAGAAAGATTGTTTCATAATTAGCAGTTTGTCATACAGCACGTCAACCAAGTCTCCGTTAAACAGTTTGAGGCTAAACTCGAGCTGAGCCAGCTAACCTGACGACAGCAGATGGTTCGTTACACAGAAGCATCTGGGAAGTCGTCCTTTGAAACGGTTTGGAAAGCGGCTGCCGCTTCCCAAAAAAGAAGACTTGGCAGGTGATTAGCTGGACCATCTGTCCGTCACCACCACCACCACCACCACCACCACCACACCGCCCGTAGCTGCCAGTAGGACCCTCATAGGACGCCGATCGGTTCGGCCACAAGCGGCTAACTCCAAGCCCGGCCAAACGGATCCTCGCGGGGGAATGTGCTCTCACGAATCCAGCTGCCCGGCGAGGTAATGAGCCAGCTCGTTCACCTCGGAACAGGCCTTCTGACCGCGTGCCGACTTTAAGACGAGGCCTTTCGAGTCCGTCTTCCTGACTTTCTCCGTCTACGGAGGAGACATCCGTGGTACGTTCCGACCGTTCAACCATCTGCCAGCCTGTCACCGCCGTCTAAAATGCCTGCCAGTCCATCTGGGCACCTTGGAACAGGCCTCCACGATGCATAGAGTACTAAAAATGTGTTCCTGTACAACATTAGTCACTTTTTAACAAACAATGCCCGCTGAAATACTGTTAACCGACGTCAGATCAACTACGAGTGGCCCGACTTAGTATTTCTACAACACAATGTGATTCCAGCTAAAATATTTGCTCACCCCCCCCCCCTTAGTTCACACTTACACACACTCTGGAGTTTCTGTAGAACATCCACCGCCAAGTCCCCAGATTCGCTCTCATCTTGTAACAGAAGTCCAGGAGGGTGCTGGGTGCTGCTATGAAGAGACACAACACATGGATTTTAGTGGCGTAAAGTTCGCATCGAAATAAAAATGTGCCAAAAAGTCAACTCAGTGTCCAACTCGCAATGTACATCGTAATACTTACATGGGTGGAGGCCTCCGACGTCATCACTGAGTATTGGTGAGGGATGTGCTGAACCACGAGAGCCATGGATGGACTTGGGTCTCGGGGGGACCAGGGAGGGAGTTTTCCTGGCATGTCCCGCTCCGTGACCGGCCAGGTGGGCTTGTCCCGGGCCGAGACCGTTGGAGGACGGACGTCTTCTTCTACGGCCGCGTGGTGGGCGGGGCTTCCAGTGTATCGGTTCGATCCCTCCGCTCATAAACTGGTGCCGTGTGTGAATGAATGAAGAAGTCCAGATCGCCGAATATAATTGAACATGTAGTCGTACGGCTGCAGGTCAGTTTGGTGATGATGATCCACCTCCAAAGTACTGGCGTTGAAGCCAGTAGATCCACGTCTGACCATGGCGTGCTCTGAAGTTCTTTACCATACATTATTATAGACATATACATGACATGTATCACAACATTGGCCACCATTTTACATTTTTTTTGTATGATTTAAGCCACACAAAAGCCAATAGCGCTGCTGTGGTGCATTCAAAAATATAATAAAAATCTGACATTTCAATAGCGGTTCATGTCTATTAATGATGATTTATTAAGTTCACTACAAGGCATTTGGGGAGATTCCTCAAAACATTGGATTTTGACTGTGCATCTGAAAAACATCCGTTTGCGGAGCCATGTTTGTCCCCCTACGCGTCTTGGGGAGGGAGAACCAGAGGGGTGGGGCTAGGCGGTACTGGTGGCACTGGTCGGGGCCGGTGGTGGGGGTGAACTGGGTTTGGGTTTTGGCGGCGGCGTGCTCGTTGCGCCCGTGGCTCCCGCCGCGCTCTTTTTCCTTCCCGCCTTTTCCACTTCCTTCACGGCGCTCTCAAACTCGGCGTCTCCGTCGTCCATCTCGGAGTTGAGGAAGACTTTTCGGATGGCCTTGAGCAGCTGGAAGTCCCCCCCGCAGGCGCTGGCCAGCTCCTTCTGCTTGCCCAGGGCGCAGGTGTGCGACGTGGTGATTCCCAGCTTGCTCAGCTTGATGAAGACGGCCTTCCTCGCGCCGCCGTACTGCAGGACGCAGTCCACGTAGTAGGCGAAGGCAGAGAGGCGTGGCTCCCGGCCTCTCAGCGCGATTGCGGCGGCCGCGCAGGTGGCGTGCGGAGACTGCTTGGTGATGCGGGAGAATATGGAGAAGGTGAATGGCGACATGCGCCGGAGGTCCGACTCCAGGTTGGTGAAGGAAAAGGCCTTCAGGTCCTCCGCCGACGAGCGCCACAGCATGAAGCCCTTGTAGGGGTTGCACAGGAGCTGGCTCTCCTCCTCGATGACCTTAAGGATGTTCTCCTTGAGTTGGGCGAGAAGTTTCTTGTGTCTGACGATCAGATTGGCGGCCCTCCGCCAGTTCTGCTTGGTGATGTTCTCCACGATCCCTGCCGTGTTGGCTTGACATGTGATCTTCTCACCCTTGGGATGAGACGGGTAGTAGATAATAACCTGCAAGACAAACCAAAGGGTTCATTAGTGAGTAAACGTTACTATATACTGACATGCTGCATTGGCATTTCCACCAAGAGTATAAAAGGGGCCCCAATAAACCACCAGGTGTTGTCATGCAACTAAAATTGCCATTGTGAGGAAGTGACATCACAAATGGCAGTGTCCACCCTTAGATGTATGCTGACTAGATCGGTTGACCAGTGGGTACAGTCCACTGGGTGGGTAGGCTGGTAGTCTGAGCCATCTAGTCAGCAAACGATCTCGGGTGACAGTCCCACTTGTGATGTCACAAATGACAATCTTAGTCACATGACAATATTGACACTGCTTGCAATGGCTTATCATGCTCACACCTGGTGGTATACTAGTAATAATAATTAGGATGCTGGCAGTTAAAGCTACTTTTCCCAACGCACCACATCCATCTACTTACGTTACTTACGTCTACTTTCGAGTACATTAGTTCAATTTAGTCACTTTTAAAATAGAATAGAACTTTATTTATCCCGAAGGAAATTATTGTGCCAGGTTACATAGCGATACAGTTTAAAACAGAATGATAAAAAAAAAATTAACTAAGCTTAACTAAAAATAAACTAAAGGATTTACAAATTTACAGTTAAAATATACATGTATGATAAGATATTCGACGGCAAGAACAATTTGGCATGATTGAAGTGAAATATTATTGGACACGACATTATGAATTAAGAATATTGCACATGATGATGAGAATACTGCACATGATGACGAGATGAGATATAGATCGTAATTCGACAGAATGATAATAATAATAATAACAATATAGCACATGATAAAGTAAAAAGGGGGAATAATAGAGGGATAATATTGCACATTATATTGCTGTGTTCATTGTCTTGTAGGGGGGAGTTAGAGTTTGATGGCCACAGGCAGAAAGGACCTCCTGTGACGTTCTGTGGTGCACAATAATAATAACTACAACCAGAACCACAGTATAACCAGAACTAGAACCATAACCATAACCAGAACCAGAACCAACCTTGGTCAGACTCCGACGTTCCGGCATCCTGGTGGTCTCCTTGGACAGCTTACGGGTCGGGGTAAGGGTTGGGGTCGCAGGTGGGACCAGCATCCGAACTGGTACTGGTACTGATGCTGAGGGTTCGGGACACACTTTCTTGTGGGCCAACCCCGGGGTCTCTGGTGCAGGTGAGGGCTCCCTGGTCCGCTTCTCTGACCCTGACCCTGACCCAGACCCAGACCCTGACCCAGACCCAGACCCTGACCCTGACCCGTGCTGCTGCCCTGCGGTACTGGTACTGGTGGTAGTGGGTTTACTGGCGGACCCACCACCACCATCCCCATCCTCTTCCATCTTCAATAAGACGCCGTGTTGCTTTGGCGACTGTTTCTCTACTGCGGTGGACGTGGATTGCTCCGACGTGGATGTGGATGGTGGTGGCGGCGGCTCTGGAGGCTCCGGTTCCGGCGCCGCGGCTCGCCTCTCCGCCTCCACCCAGCGCCGGAACACCGCGAAGGCCGCCTCGACGCGCCCCAGCCGGCGGAAGCAGGAGCGGCAGACGCGACTCGACCGCGACCGGTGCCGCGACAGCGTCAGCCCCAGCGCGGCCAGGCGCTCGTAGACGCTCCTCTCCCGCGTCGCCGCCGCCGTTTCCCGCGTCGCCGCCGCCGTTTCCCGCTTCGCCGTCGTCGCCGCCCCGTCGAAGATCTTCTTGGTGTTGGTGAGGGTGTTGTGGACGCGGAGGTTCTCCGCGCAGAGGCGGCAGCAGTCGTCCACCGCCATGACGGCTCCGTTCGCTCCGAGATGCTGACCACCGCTACCACCGCGCCGCGACTCGACTCCCGCTGCTCCTTTTAGCTCGCCTCCTCTCGGGGCTCTACCGTCTGATTGGTTGACGGCTGCGCCCACGTGACAGCAGAGCTAGCTTATCATTATTTTTATTTGTACTATTATTTGTTTTTTAATTATTATATATATACATATATATATATTTAAATATTTTTTTTCTTACTGACCTGTATATATTTAGTTCTTTATAAGTATACTTTTTATTTACCACTCGCTTTGGCAATGTAAATGTACGTTTCCCATGCCAATAAAGCTCTTTAAATTGAAATTGAATTGAATTGCTAGTCCCGTTCCGGTCTCCTCTTGGCGCTCTCCCGTCTGATTGGTTGACGGCTGCGCCCACGTGACAGCAGAGCTAGCTCATCATTATTTTATTTGTACTATTATTTGTTTTTTCAATAATAATTTTATGTAATTTTTTCTTACTGACCTGTATATATTTATAAGTATACTTTTAATTTACCACTCGCTTTGGCAATGTAAATGTACGTTTCCCATGCCAATAAAGCTCCTTAAATTGAATTGAATTGAATTGAATTGAATTGAATTGAATTGCGAGTCCCGTTTCCGTTCCCGTTCGTCTGATTGGTTGAGGGCAGCCCACGTGACAGCAGAGCTCGTCCCGTTCCCGTCTCCTCTCGTCACCTCTTGGAATATAGCCTATGAATCCAGAAGTATTGAATATTGAGTATTATAAATGTACAAGTAAGTAAGTGCAGATGTACGAGTGAGGGCAGTAGTAGCAGAAATATATGGCATTGAATAGCAGAAATATGCAAAACAAGATAAAAGAATCAGAAGCATATAGTAATTAGATATACCATAGGGAATACAGCAGATGTATCCAGAAGTAATTGAATAATCTAAATATTATAAATGTCATAAATGTACATGGAATGTGATCAATATGATCAATTAGATTGGTGTTGCTGGTAGAGAAGAGCCTGATGGCCTGTGGGAAAAAACTGTTTTTGAGTCTGGTAGTCGGTGCCTGGAAGCTCCGATAACGTCGACCAGACTGCAGCAGAGTGAACAGTCCATGGCCTGGGTGGCTGTAGAACTCAATGATTTTCTTTGCTTTCCTAAGTGTGTGGTAGATGCTCTGCACGGCTGGGAGATGGCAGCTGATGATGCGCTTGGCCGTCTTCACCACCCTCTGGAGGGCCTCGTGATCAGCAGCGGAGCAGCTGCTGAACCAGGCAGTAATGCATTCATAGAGGATGCTCTCCATGGTGCACCTGTAAATGTTAGTGAGGGTTTTTGCAGACATGCCAAACTTCTTGAGTCTCCTCAGAAAGTAAAGGTGCTTTTGGGCAGTTTTTACAGATGTTTAGAGAGGTTGTTGCCCTGATATCTTGAAATACAATTTGTACTACAGTAGTAAGAATGCTATTGTGGATATATTTAAGTACAATTCTGACTAGTGACAATACCATTTTGCCCAGGATAAATGCCATTATGGATAACGTTGAGGAACATACTAAAATACAAATGTTTAATGTACTAATGTTCTCTTAGCCTTCTTCACGCTCTGATTCATTTTAAGATGGGTCTGGCCAGGCTTCAAGCTTTCCGTTTGTGTCCGAACCACCAGGGGTTCAGGTGTGAGGGTGGGGACAAGACAGCATGAATACACAACTGTTTGTTTGTTTGTTTGTTTGTTTGTTTGTTTGTTTGGACACAACAATGGTTCGACAGACAGATGGTCCATCCAATCACCTGCCAAGTAGTTGTTTTAAAGTGCCAGCCCTTTTCCAAACAGTTTCCAATAATGACTTCTCAGATGGTTCTGTGAAACAAACCATCTGGGAAGTCAGGTGAGTTCTCCCTCTCCTGCCAGACCTCTAGTCCCTGGTGGATAGCTGCATTTGCATTGTTTCTAGTCATAATTCTAATTGTAGAATTGAGAAGATTGTGGATATCCGTACTTACATTTTTACGATAGTCACAATGTATTTTTGGACATTCAAAAATACATTGCGGATATCTGCAACGGTCTTTCATTTTGCATGTCTGAAATTACAATTATGACTTGTCAACGTCAAGTCAAAGTGTTTTACTGTCCCTTGTACATCACAACACAGGGCCATTCTGAACAGTGAAACTCTTGTGACACGGCAGGCGACGTAGTATAGTATAGTATAGTATATATATATATATATATATATACTATACTATAGAACTATAGAGACTATAAAGACTATGGAAACAATTGGAATGTAGATATACAAATGGGAGTTCCTTGGAAGAATTATAATGCAGATGTTCAGAATGGTAATTTTAGACATCAATAATGGAATTGTGGATATCTGAAATAGAAATAATACACACACATGGCAAAAGTTACATAATTTGCCCTACAAAAATTGAAGTTATCTGTGTACGACATCTGGAATGTTATTTTTGACTGTAGAATAGCTGAATTACTGAAATATGCAATAGATATATCCACTCTAGCTATTACATGTTAAAACAGCTTGCCATATGCTTTGCAACCACACTAATCATCGATATTAGGAGTGACTTCTGCCATGCAGCTGTCTGAAAACCGAGACCCCTCCTGTCTCAATTCAATTCAATTCAATTTTATTTGTATAGCCCTTAATCACAAGACAGTCTCAAAGGGCTTTACAGGCCAGATTATTATGGGCCAAAAGTGATTTATGACACACCCCCCTAGCCACCCCCTAAGGACAAGAAACGACTCCCTTAATTAACAAGGAAGAAATCTTGAGGAGGAACTCAGAGTGGGGATCCCTCCTTCCAGGGATGGTTCAGAGTGCAATGGGTGTCATACGGGTATTTAAAAACAGGGGTAACAAAACATGGCAAATAGTAAACGACAAAGTACAAATAGTAAATTAAATAGTAATATTATGATGGGGTGCTGGCTGGAGAGCAAGCTGGTAGCCGTCAGGTGGGGTCAGGCCAGCAGGTATCCAGTCATGATCACAGCAGCACCCTAGATAATGGAGACAACATGAAGGTTAGATGGAGCACAGTAAGCAGGGAACATACAAGTATCCTCAGACCTCGTACCCATCGGCAGCTAGGGTAGGCTAGTGCTAACGGTGTTGATTTAGCTGTAATTAGAGCTGAGGGTCACTCCTAGCAGCCAAAGGCGAGGGTAAATAGGTGGGTTTTAAGTCTAGCCTTAAATATAGTAGTTTCTGCATTGTGATACACATTGTGGTCAGTAGGGGGAGACAAACACCAGTCTAACAACGACTTGAAATATCTTGCAGCACAAATCATTGGAACATAAAATGACCACAGGTGTTATTTTTTTACAAGCAATAATAGAAAGATCACAATTTCAACTTGTGATGGAGTCCAGCTCTTGAGAAAACATCTTGATAACATACGAACCATGAAGACGCATGTGGAGCATTCCTATTGTTTACCGCCATAAATATTTTATTGTGTTGTTTTTCAAACTTTATTTATCGAGCGACTACTCTTCTACTCCCTTATATTCCCCGTTAAAGCACGCAAGCTATTTCCACAGACTACGGCCGCTGACTTTGACACTGAATGACCGGGACAAGGCCTGACAATCGATTGGCCGCCGCTGTCCAGATGTGTGGGCCAGCGGTGGTCTGATGTGGTCTAGGAGCCGCGGTGTGCCTTAGCATAACATTATTGAACACGAGGAAAACCGGTCATGCTTCAATGCTGAGCGAGGGGAACCATGAGTCGACACACCTGGATCTGACATCAACTCCAGTCAATGGCCTCATTTTGCCTCAGCAAACCCCCCCTATTGTACCCAGTCTCTCTCTCTCTCTGTCTCTCTCTCTCTCGTTCTCTCTCTCTCTCTCTCTCTCTCTCTACCGGCCCTTGTCTAGCAATTACTGAAGCCCAGCTTGACCCCAGTCATCCAGGGCCCTCTATCCACCACCGACTACACATTTCTCCTCACCTGCAGGACACACACCAAAGAAGAAGAAGAAATTACTTTTGCAGGTGGTGGTGAAAAAAAAGTGAGGGTATAAGGGGACGGTAACGTATTGTCCTTTGAACGTGCGCTTGTAAGAGTTCTTTGAGGCCGTAAAACTGTGACAAAGGCTATACAAATAAAGTTGACGGCGCTTGAATGTGGATTCTGCGACAGCTTAGCGGCTAAATTGATGTTCTAAAGCCCGGGTCTGTGTGTGTGTGTGTGTGTGTGGGTGTGTGTGTGTGTGTGTGTGTGTGTGAGCGCAGGAAGTGTATCCAGCAGGGAGTAAGCAACCTGATGCAGAAAATAAACGGATTATGTTTGACTGTAGAGCGCAGGATGTACGTTCCCCGGCGACTATGAATATAACAGAGCAGCGGTCCCCCGTATGATGCCGTGCCGTCCTGTCCTCGCCGTTCAACGACTTTATAAAGACGGTGACAATGAGCAGAACACAGCTTTTATGAAAGCGCATTGCGGAAGAGAAACCTGTCCGGCCGAAGACGAGAGTTGGATGTGGTCGCATTCTTCGCCAACCTGTACAGGCGACGCTTCTATAAGTAGAACGCGAGGATAATACCAGAACACAGCGCTATAGCGTCGGTGGCAGGACAGTCCGACGTCCGGTTGGGTTTAATCAGCGCCCCGACATCTGCAGTGTTCTTACAGCGGACTGTAAAGTCAGAGACGGGTCGTTTGGGAGCAGGTAGAGGGGTTGGGTTTCTTCCTCGAGTCGCTTTGGATGAAAGCATCTGCTAAATGAATAGATAGTAAATATCTTAGTCCTGCTGCAGGGACAGGTTGGGAAGATGGCGGTAGAATGTTGTTTTTGTTGTTTTGTGTTTGTTCCCTTTTTTATTCTTGTAGGATGGATATTTGAAAGATACATTTTTGTTTCGCATATTGTTTAGCATATTGTGTGTTCTTAGATGTTGGTACTGCACTCAGAATGGCACCTCTGCTCTTATCCCAGCTATGATGCAGGCAACCCAGCAATTATGAAACTCATTCTATTAGCCTCACAACTATGAATGCTTGAAACCTGCTCTATTCTTATCTTTATGTACCACAGTGATATATTGCTGTCTCTCCTTCAACAAATCTACTCTTTGTAAGTCGCTTTGGACAAAAAGCATCTGCCAAATGCCCCTAAATGTAAATGTAAATGTAAATGTGTAAAAAAAAGTCGCCACTGAGTCACCGTCTTGTCAGGTTCAGGTCGAGCAGACGTTCATCGCGGTGAAAAATGTCAGAAAATGATGGAAAACGCAGACGTTTGATGCTTGTTTACATTGCGGTCGATGATTCAACAGTGAGAAACAGGATATCCAATCAATTACCGAGGGAGGGATCCAACATCATCATCATCATCACGGCAGCGGCGGCGGCGGGGCCTGGAATACGTGAGGGGGGAGGGAGGGGGAGAGGGAGGGCGGGGGGGTCGCTTCCCTGCCGTCATTTAAACAAATAAAAAGCTATCAGTTGCCTTTCAAGCTTTTTCGGCGGGTGACTCATTTATCCTTTATCCGTCCTCCTCGAGGTTTTTAAGGTCAAAACACCCCTTTTCTGCCCCGTCTCCCCCTTCGCCCACATGCTTCGGCTCATCTAATTGCTTAAAAAAATATGATTGGCGCCCTCCGAGAACGACTCCCATGTAATTCCCGCACTAAAAAAGCGAAGAAGAAGAAAAAAAAAACACAAGCTTTAAGCTCTCTCCTCTTTCATCTTTGTTCTCTTTTTTTTAATGGCTTATCAAATAGAAAGCACATGATGCTTGCTTTAAAATCCATGTTCCGTGTTCACGTCACACACACACACACACACACACGCACGCACGCACGCACACACACACCACACACACACACACACACACACACACACACCACACACACACACTACACACACACACACGCACAACGGCGCACACAAAAACGTTGGGAGCGTTAAAACAGAGGAGCACATCTGTGGCGCAGTGTTAATTATTAGGGAACGATAGAGGGATGGAGGGAGGGAAGGGAAGGGAGGGAGGGAGAGAGGGATGGAGGGAGGGAAGGGAGGAAGAGAGGGAGGAAGAGAACGGAGGCCGTTGGTATGAGATGCTGCTCAGATCTTCTTCCAAGTGCCTGTGTGCCCGTGGTTGGAGGCGGCGGGTGGTGGTGGGTGGTTGTGGTGGCGGTGATGGCGATGGATCACGGATGGTGGAGGTGGTGGAGGTGGCGGTGATGGAGGTGGTGGCGGTGTTGGTAAGTGGTGGGCGTAGATCGTTTTTTCCGGTCCCTTGTTGTCGAGCCCTGTTGTTTAAGTGCTCATGTACACATCTGTGTACAACGTGTGTGTCTGTGAGCGTGTGTGGTCTCTGTGAGTGTGTGTGTGTGTCTGTGTCTGTGTGTGTGTGTGTGTGTGTGTGTGTGTGTAGTGTGTGTGTGTGTGTGTGTAGTGTGTGTTTCAGGGGATTTAGTGACCGGAAGCTCTCTCTGGGTAGAACAACAAGCTGCAAAGTGACTCCGTTTGATGCTGTGTCAGGAAGAGACAGATCACGGACGAGTAAACACGGACGGGATGACAGTTCATCAGTTAAGTTACAAAGTTTGAGTTATTACAGCAACCTTTTCAACTCCTTCTCCCAAACCAATCACATCCCATTAACGTTGTTTATGTCTGTGTGGGTGTCTTCTGCAAAAGTCTTTCTACTCCAATACGTCCACGTAGCAAAAATATTAAAATCACAAGTGAGCGAAAATAAGAGTTTCATTTTGCACTAGTTCAGGCAGCGAACTCAGTTAGATTACAAGCCAGGATGACCCCTCCCACCCCCCCCCGCCCCCCGCGCCCCCCCTCTCCCTTTATAATCCTTTAAGGGATTATATATTTAGGGGTGATTCTCACACACCTCTCCTCTTGTTTTATTAATCTCGTAAACAGCAAGGTGGTGTGAGGCTTTAGTCATCCTACAAAGCCGGGAGCAGGTGGGAATCAGGTGTGAGTTCTTGTTATAAACGCTCTTACTTTCATGTGTCATTAAACCTTCCTGCAAGGTATTCTGGGATGTTTTACGACGTTACTCAGAATGTGCATCATATTGTAGTGAAACCGTTTCCCAGGTTACCGTAATAGGTTAGGATTCAGTCAGACTTTTGCTGTTGAGTATTTTTGCTCCCGAACTTGCCGATTCAAACAGTATCACACATCATGTTTGCGTCATATATCAGAAACTAATAAAGAAGCAAAGTTCCTAAAGCATATTTCTTGTGTACTTACTTGTGTTTTTCATGCGTACAATAATAGTTATGCTACATATGTTGAGCACTGGTGTGCCAATGACAGTAATTGCATGCACCTCTTACAGGTCAATAACAAAATAAAAGGCAAATAATAATAATTCTATTGCAAATACCATCAGCCTCGCCAAAGCTTTTGTTCACAAAAAAGTCCCGACTAAATGAACCACAGCGCAGTTTAGCTCAGCGGAGCATCGTCCTAATCCCTCTTCACACCTCTTAAAAAAAACATGGCTTCCCAGTGATTGATCGCATCGAACACTTCGTCTTGTCAACGAGCGCGTCGAGAGCGACGGAAAGATCAAGACGTGTGTGCTGCCACAGACGCAAGTCTTAAAAAATCACATCGGAGCGCATGTCTGCACATAAGCTGATGTGTGGACAGTTTTATGTCGTGCGCGCCGCTCAGTTTGGGCGGCTGGAGAGCGGCCCGTTGGATAAGCGCTGGGCTCAGCTGGAGGACGGCCCAAACACACAGGCGCAGGCGACGGCTGACGTGAGAAAAGCCGGTCTGACTCGCCGCAAACCTCATGTGCGTCCCGGCGACGCCTCAGCCCGCGGCGCTACGCGGCGCTAGCCACACGTCGCGCGTTTTCCTTGACGTAATCTTGACACCCTTCGCCCAGTAAAGACCGAGAACACCCCCCTCCCGGCCCTCGGTTTGGGCGCGCACCACCACCACCACCACCACCAGCACCAGCAGCAGCACCACGCCG
>PIJE02002771.1:34158-39158 GCA_002895965.2 Coryphaenoides rupestris | reverse complement strand
CTTTGGTGGGCTGCTTCCCATCTCTTCCCCTTTAATTTCCTCTCTTTTCCTTCTTTTCTTTTTCCCTCTCTTGATTGTTTTACGGCGGAATTTTCACACATGGCTTTCGGGTAACGTCGAGCAACAACGTGGCCTGCTGTCCGCCTACCGTGTCCGTTAGGCTCTTCCCTGACTTGCCGCACCTTCTATCTCTCTATGCTCTTGACTCTCCCGCGAAGCCAGATTGTCTAACTTCCGAGTAGCGCACAATTTCTTTCCGTCTTCCTTCTCTTTTTTCCTTCTCTCTTCTCCTCCACGTTGTGACGAAACGCAGGCCCAGCTTGAACCCCCGTCCCGTCGGCGGTCCTTCCATACGTACGAACGTACGAGCGAGCGCACGGATAAATCAAACGTCTGGAGACTCGGAGGAGATTTCCACCACATAACGACGGAACGCCAGAGAGATATAGAGTGCAAAGTGATGGAGAGCAGAGCACAGTCTCTGGCGGTACAGAGCCCTGTCCTGTCCTGTCCTGTCCTGTCCACGCATGGCCATTGATCACCATTACGGGCTTCGCTTTGTAGTCGACGTCAATTTCCGTTTGTCTTTTTTACGCGCGCGGTACTTATGAGAGCGGCGCCGTCTGCGCGCACAGGATTACATTTGTTTCTGATGCGCCACAGGTATAACTCCACGTTTAGTTCCATTAACACTAAGACTAAGGACTACATGTGGGTTTTGTTTTCACGTGAACGATTCCAGACGAAGTCCACCAAGTCAAACGTTAACATTTGACTGCTTAGCATTTGGAAGGTTTTTAAAATAGAGCTCGGGTCGCTGGGTCGCTGGGTTCAGCCAACAAAACCAAACTACACCAACGTGTCGGAGTTCTAACTTGTGATTTGTGATTAGCTGTTTGGCCGGCGTGATTGAATATGACACTAGTATGGAAACTAATTCCTTAATGTGAAGGTTCCTTAATTTGGAGCGTGGACTTCTGAACCCGTGAGTTAAAAGTGATTGATTTTTTTGGGAGGTAACTTCCTGTGTGTGTTAAGAAGAAATGAAAAAAAAAGCTCAGAACAGCTGCGGCTGCTGCCTCAATCTGTTGGCTCGCTTGATGCATATCTTTCCATAAGAACCCATGCAACGACACTCTGAACACAAACCATACCACATTACCAAGCCGTGTTCCTGTCACACCCGATTATATTTTATGTGTTGTGGGAACGTTCACGCAAAAACCCTTTCCTTTTTCTGAAAAAGGCCAGTTGCAGTACCCTAGCCGTCCCTCGGGTGGATACGCGATTATAATAACTTTATTTTCAAATATATTCACGCGAGATCAGGAAATAAAACGAGACGAGCGTGCCGAACTCAAACAGATTTTATATAGTTTGACGATTGGGAGTAAAAACCTGCTATTGTCATACTTAAATAGGGTTGCCTGTGCACCACGGGGTCACTGGCTTGTTTCATATCTCCTGCTCCTGAGAAAGACATCCAGCTTCTAAATGCAAAGTGTGTGTGTGCGTGCCTGTGTGTGTGCGTGCCTGTGTGTGCGCGTGTGTGTGTGTGTGTGTGTGTGTGTGAGCTTGAGAAAGGCTCAGTATAAATGAAGTCCACACAGACTCCAGCGTTTGAGAGATGGCTCACCGAGGACTCTCTGGGCTCCGAGATGGGAGCGCCGTTACCCATGACACAACACATAAACAACCCCCGACGCCGTTCTTTATAACCGCCGACCGTCCCACAAGTTCACCGCACTTGACACTTCTTTGCGTAACTTCTGTGGACACATGTACCTATTGCTCCCCGGAGGAGGTGAGCGTTGCAGAGGCCTGACCACACATTGAAACACTATTTCAATTTTATAACCCTGTGATTATACAAGACGAATTTTTTCTATTTGAAATATATGTGTGTTTTTGGTTTTATTGTCTGCAGGCAGAATAGCGTAGTGGTTATTAGGGTCGTTCGACTGCCAGACGAAAGGTAATGGGTTCGAGCCCCGAAGTCTGCAACCTAACCCCTACCTGCTCCTTAATGACCCGTCTCTGTACCGTCTAACCCCTACCTGCTCCTTAATGACCCGTCTCTGTACCGTCTAACCCCTACCTGCTCCTTAATGACCCGTCTCTGTACCGTCTAACCCCTACCTGCTCCTTAATGACCCGTCTCTGTACTGTCTAACGCAACCTACCTGCTCCTTATGAACCCGTTCTCTGTAGCCCGTCTAACCCCTACCTTGCCTCGCTTAATGACCCGTCTCTGCACTTGTTCTAACCCCTTACCTGCTCCTATATAGACCCGTCTTCTGTGCCGTCTAAACCCCTACCTTGCTCCTTAATGCCCGTCTCTGTGCCGGGTCTAAGCCCCTACCTTGCTCCTTAATGACCCGTCTCTGTACCGTCTAGCCCCCTAACCTGCTCCTTAATGACCCCGTCATCATGTACCGGTCTAACCCCTACCTTGCTCCTTAATGACCCGTCTCTGTACTGTCTAACCCCTACCTGCTCCACCCGTATCAAAGTCGTTTCGTTAATGCAATGAATCACTCCCAACTCTTAAAAGAGGGTAAAGACTAATTTCAAGAGGAATCACCGGTGGAGAGGCAAAATTCTATTTTATGTTAGCATGACGTTCTGTTGTCGCCCAGACCAGAGGCCTCTCCTGCAATCTGGAGAGCATCTGACTGTTATTTAAGCCTCTCTCTCTCTCTCTCTCTCTCTCTCTCTCTCTCTCTCTCTACTGTCACCATGATGAACAAACACACCGCTGGGGACCTCAGGGGCCTCCGTGAAGAAAGAAAAACTCCCCCCCCCCAAAAAAACTACACGACCAAAGAGACCTAAATTAAGACTGTGAGTGACATGCGTCGCGGAGAAGGCTGCAATCAGAGCTGGCTCGGCCGCAGACAGAGCGACCCATCCATCGCTTCACAAGACGCGCACACACACACACACACACACACACACACACACACACACACACATGGACACACACACGCACGCACACACACACACACATGGACACACACACGCACGCACACACACGGACGGACGCAACAACAGAGTACACTTCTGGCGGAGCCTCAGAGCGGTCTGACACACAGGGAGGGACAGTTGCTGTCGACTCTGGTTGCTTCAGAAGCCCCCGTTGGCCTTTTAAACCGCCGTCCCGCTTGGCCGTGGAGTTTATCGACGTCCTCTTCGTCGTCAAGGAGGAGGAGGAGGAGGAGGAGGAGGAAGAGGAGGAGGAGGAGGATGACGTAACGCCACGGGTCGACCCGGCGATGTTCTGTCTCGTATGAGCGTCATCATCACAAACAGTCGAGCAGAGCGACGCCAAAAGGACTGATTTTATGATCGCTGGTTGTTCTCTGCGCTCATAAACAACGATAATCAACGGTGATGCAATCAAACCAATGTTTTACCTTCAGAGATTGTTTTTTTTTTGGTTTTAGTTTTAGTTTTAGCAGAAGGAGAACTTCTTGGCATCCGGGGAATTATCCACAGCTATCATGTATCACAGTGGAGTGTTTTGGATGTTTTATTGACTTATAAAGACCCCTCCGGCCGGTGAGAACGTGTTCAGTCCGTGGGTCGAATCAACGAAAAGAAACGAGCCAACAGAATGAATACTTTGAATGCCGTATTTTAAACTGTCATATCATTATGTTTAATTCGGTGTTACCCACGCATCCATCATTCCGTCGTCACGTCCGTCGCCGTGACAACTCGGTGATGATTGGCAGCTGGGCAGGAGGCCAGCCCCCAAAACCGTGACTCTGGGCTTGAACAGAACTGGACACAGTTTGGCTTATTATGTGTGTGATTATAGAAGCATCTCTCCGCCTGCGGATGGGTGGATGCAGGAGCCAATGCAGTGATGTTGACCACACATGAGTGACGTGCTTTCCTGATTCTTTCTTTGTCTTTTCTAGCTAGGCCCTCGGCGGCGTCTACGTGACGCTGGTGCCAAACTAAGGGTTGAATTGCAGTGGTGGACGAAGTACTCAGATCTTGTACTTATAAGTAAAAGTAGTAATACCACACTGTAGAAATAGTGTCCTGCATTGAACATTTTACCCTAAGTAAAAGTACAAAAGTATTCACATCAAAATGTACCAAAAGTATCAAAAGTAAAAGTACTAATTATGCAGAATGACCATTTTAGAATACAGTATACACAGTATATTATAGTATTGGATTAGAATTATTGATGCATTAATGTGTTCATCACTTTAATGTTGCAGCAAGTAAACGTGAAACTAATTTGAATTTATTTAGATTGTATATATGTACTTTACATACTGCATAATGCAACTAGCAGTTAAAGGTGTCAGCTAAATAAAAAAATAAGTAACATGTTTGCCCCTGAGATGTAGTAGATAGCAGAAAACAGAAATGCTGAAGTACTTGACAAGTTCCTCACATTTGTACTGACTTGTACTGAGATACTAAGCACAACCACTGAGCCTGCAGTCCCTTGGCGTCTCCTTCGCCGCTAGAGGGCAGTGTTTGAACAAAGACAGCCCTCACTAAATAACCCAAAGATATCATAACAGGCCCACACCAGTGTCTTCTCCTGGCGTTTAGTAGAGCTAAACCCACAGATCTAGAGGCCTGTGTGTCTATTCTGGATTCAAAGAAACCAATAATCAACCCACACTGATGAAGAAGGTGCGTCACTTTGATATGTGCGCAATGAGTCACTGATATTGGAAAGATTTGAATAAAAGAGACGTGCTTTGCTTTGATTAGATTTTTGGGTTAATCTACAATCACGCATATTTCCGATCAGGAGGATCAAAGCACATGTTGAGAGTCATCGGAACAACTTGTGTCTTGAATTCCCCAAATAAGTCACTTCGAAGGCGGCTTGAATCTCTCTCTCCCTCCCTCTCTCTCTCTCCCTCCTTTCTCTCTCTCTCTCCCTCCCTCTCTCTCCCTCTCTCTCTCTCCTTCTCTCTCTTCTCCGCCCCACTGCGTCTCATGGAGGATTATGTGGTCTTTGG
>PIJE02002771.1:22172-33954 GCA_002895965.2 Coryphaenoides rupestris | reverse complement strand
TGTTGTTGTTGCCGTTTTGGTTGGATCTGGTCAGTATGTCCGTGTTGCCCTGCTGCTGCTGCTGCTGCTGCTGATGGGGTGGTGGTGGTGGTGGTGGTGGTGGTGGTGGGGGTCCCCGGGTCAAGGTGTCTCCAGGTGAGACTTCCTCCGTGGCGTCGTTCTTTAGTCCCGCCGCCGCCGCCGTGCAGCATCCCTGCTCCTGCAGCATCAGCACCACCAGCACCAGGAGCACCAGGAGCAGCGACACCGAGGAGGAGGAGGAGGAGGAGGAGGAGGAGGAGGAGGAGGTGGTGGTGGAGAAGGAGGGCACCTGCATGCTTGTACCTGGACCGGTGACTGACTGACTGACTGACTGACTGACTGACTGACTCCTGCACTGAGGCTGTGGATACACACAGGAATGATGAGGATGCCCCAATAAGCTCTCTCTCTCTCTAACCCGACAATTAAGCAGAGAGCTGCACCAATGGGGGAGAGCCGGGGAGGAGGACCTTCCCTGTGAGGAGGAGGAGGAGGAGGAGGAGGAGGAGGTTGAACTTTGTGATGCGATGTGCGCTTCATTCAGAAACTCTGAGGGGGGAGGAGGTGAGAGAGAGAGAGAGAGAGAGACAGAGAGAGAGAGAGAAGAGAGACAACAACAACAACAACAACAACAACAACAACAACAACAACAACAACCATACAATGGATAACAGGGCAAAAAACGGCGGAAGGAGATCTGCCAACACAGCCTATAGTGAGTATTCAGATTTTAATTTGTAAAAGGAGCTTACCTTTTAACTTTTTACAAGGAGATGATTTTCATGCCATTATTTATTTGTAGGAATTCGATTTAAAATTAATTGTCACGTTTAATTGGGGAATAATGCATTTTTTCGGTGCCTAAATATAACTTTATATCGATAGTAAAGGCTATAGAGTGAACTCAATTTAACTTAATTAGGCTACTTGTGTATTTTGGGATGTGTGGCATTTTAACTTAAACTGGGAGCGAAATTGCAGACTGCAACTTTGAGTGCCAGCCACAATAATAATAGTTTACATTGTTATTTTGTGCTTCCATTCCATTCATTAAAATAGAGAATATCATTTTTGGATTAAACTTGATTATATTGTCAGTTAGTTTTCTATTTGCTAGATTTTGCTAAATACACACACCAGACAACTTGTGTGTAGTACAAAACGACTAAATGTGAGACAAAACTTGTATATATATATAGTATGTACATTCCTCTAAAATTTCATCAGAAGAAACGCAGATAAGCAGATAAACAACATAAACTTTCTCTATTTATTTGTGTGTGTGTGTGTGTCTGTAAGAGAGTGTGAGTGTGTGTGTGTGTGTGTGTGTGTGTGTGTGTGTGTGTGTGTGTGTGTGTGTGTGTGTGTGTGTGTGTGTGTGTGTGTGTGTGTGTGTGTGTGTGTGTGTGTGTGTGTGTGTGTGTGTGTGTGTGTGTGTGTGTGTGTGTGTGTGTGTGTGTGTGTGTGTGTGTGTGTGTGTGCTTGTGTGTGTGTGTGTGTGTGCTCTGTGTGTGTGTGTGTGTGTGTGCGCCTGTGTCCGGCAGTGCGGTATTAGATGTGCGTGTGTCACCAAAAGCCGCGATGAGATCAGCGGACGTGTAGCGAAGTTTCCACACCTAACAAACATCTTTAGTCATCGACCCGTCCCAGTTCACCGTGTCCGCGACACACACACACACACAGGCACACACAGGCACACACACACACACACACACACACACACGTCCTCTCGTCACAATATCACAACGGGCCCCACTTATGCTGTAATGGTTTGATTGCAACCGCATGCTTGTATTTGCAACTGCGTAATATTTATCTCTGAATAGAATGGGGATTGGTTTTGGGTGGTTTTTTTGTCGCTGAATGACTTCCATGTGTGGCTTCGCTGAGAACGATTCTACTGTATGGCCTAATTGACCCCCCCCCGGGGGGGGGGGTCAATTAGGCCATACAGTAGAATCGTGGACCGGTCCGATGTCATTTGAATTGGTTGCCGCGTTAAAACGTCACTTTTTGTGTCTAATCCAATCAACTCAGCGCAGCCGGGCAAGCCGTGGGTCGGGGGAAAGCTCTGGCTTCAGTCGGCGCGCGGGACTCTTGATGCGTCGCTGAAGTCGTCGGGCGTTTTGTACGCGGGGGGGGGGGGGGGGGGGGGGGGGGGGCGCCGGCACGCATCGGAGAGGAGGAAAAAAAACAAAAAACCAACAACAACAACAACAACAACAACAGGGCCTCAAGTGTCTCTCCCGACACATCTTCGTGTCCTCACAGTTGGGGGGGGGGGGGGGGGTGGGTTAAGAAACACCATAATCAATGATCCCAGGGGGTGAGGAGGGGTGAGGGGGGGGGGGGGGGGGGGAGGGGGGGGGGGGGGGAGGGGGGAGAGAAGGGGGGGTTGACAGCCGCAAAACAGTCTCCTCACATCACCCGGGCTCGTGTGGATGGATGTGTTTTTGTTGCGGCGCTCCCCCCTCGATCGGATCATCGCTGCTAACCACGGGGGTCTCCTCTCTCTCTCTCTCTCTCTCTCTCTCTCTCTCTCTCTCTCTCTCTCTCTCTCTCGCGGTTTCCTTCCTTTAAAACGCCTCTCCGAGCGGAGACGGATTCAAGACGTAACTTAGATGTCAGCGTATAGCCGCCCACCTCCCCTCTCTCCCCCCTTGTGTCTGTTTAATTCCTCCGCCGCCAACCACAAACCCCCACCCTCCCGACAACCCGCCTCCCCCCTTTCTCCTCCCCGCTGACTGACAGATGAAATCAGAACAGCGAACAAAGAAAATAGAGAGGGCGAGAGAGAGAGAGAGAGAGAGAGAGAGAGAGAGAGAGAGAGATGAATGCGATCATGTGTGAGTCTTGCTCACACTTTGGGGGATTCGGTGACCCACCCACCACCCCACGATACGATACGATACGGTCCATGTGTGTGTCGAGGGAGGGCCGCTGCACCTCGACGTCGTCAGGCGTACGAGACCATAACTCACGCGGCGAGACGAGGCTTCTAGCGGGCTAAAGGGGGGGGGGGGGGTGGGTTTGGTCTGCTGCGGTCGAATTGGGGAAAGACTTTGTGTGTGTGTGTGTGTGTGTGTGTGCGAGCGCGCGCTCGGTCGGTCGCTTGTCGGAGGCCTCGTTCTGCTGTGTGGCCTCCGAATAACATGAGATCATGTTCGCACGCGAGCAGAATGGAAGGCAAGTCGGCTCGCATAAAAAAAATAAATAACAACCCCCCCCCCCCCCCCCCCCCCCCCCCCAGAGAGGGTTCCTTTGTCCGTCGCTCTTTTGCAAAAGAAAGCGTCCGAAGTAAACAGATCCCTCTCTTTCGAGGCGGATCCTTCGCTAACAGACACTTCCTCCCGGGCCTTTCTGCGAGGCTCCACGCCGCTCGACAACAACGACACAAAACACGCAGACACAAAAAACACACAAAAGGCGCGGACAATAAGGCCTGCGCACGGCCGCTTGAGACACAGAAGAGGGCGCTGGGGAGATAGGATTACACCGCGAGGCGCTCCAGAGGTCGCTAATCAGTTTGGCCCCCGTCCAAACCCGCTAAAAACGGTATATATAAATATACAGTGTATATATAAATATATATATATACTGTGTATATATACAGCCGAGGCGTTTAGCGGCCTTTAAAATAACCAGACGGCGATTTGCCCGCCGCCGTCGTCACATCCCGTTTCCTGAGGGCCCGATGCCAGCTCTTGTTCCGACTCAAATCTCCATTAAGGTTTGATTGAGCTGTTTAGTGGTACTTGGGCTCCGTCGTCTGGGATCGGTCGATTGCTGCCAGCTGCGTGGCGGGAAAACCATCAGACCCGCAGAACCCAGACCCGCAGACAGATCGGGATCTGATCTGGTTTCATCGGAGCGATACTTAAGCGTTCTGATATGGATATCGTTGGGCGAGGATTTATTCACAACACCATTTCACGGCGGATCGGCTAAATAGGTCAGCATTACAACTCTTGTCATCACGAGCACGATCAAAATACCGTCTCTGTTGCTCAAAGCTGTCCCAAAAGATTGTCTCGAAGTATTTTACGGGAATTCAGATTTCAGATCGCCCATAAAGCTGAGACTGGTTTTGTTTCGTGTTGTTCTGTTTAGTTTTATTTAACGACTCCCATTTATAAATGCAAAAGAGACAATTCAGCGAACGGGTAAGCGGAGAACTCCGAGCCGCACCTCTGGAGCGGTTAAACTGAAGACACTGCAGTCCAGAGTGTGTGCGTGTGTGTGTGTGTGCGTGTGTGTGTGTGTGTGTGTGTGTGTGTGTGTGTGTGGTGTGTGTGTGTGTGTGTGTGTGTGTGTGTGCGTGGGACTTCAAAGTGTTTGAGTTGGGTGTCAGCCACCAGTGTAACCGAGCCATCTCCTTTCTCCTCTCTCCCTCCTCCACTCCTCTCTCTTCCACCTCCTCCCTCCTCCACCTCTCCCTCCTCCACCTCCTCCCTCCCTCTCTCCTCGACCTCCTCCCTCCTCCACCTCCTCCCTCTCTCCTCGACCTCCTCCCTCCTCCACCTCCTCCCTCTCTCCTCCACCTCCTCCCTCTCTCCTCCACCTCCTCCCTCCCTCTCTCCTCCACCTCCTCTCTCCTCCACCCCTCCCTCCTCCACCTCCTCACTCCCTCTCTCCTCCACCTCCTCTCTCCCTCCACCCCCCCTCCTCCACTCCTCCCTCTCTCCTCACCTCCTCTCTCCCTCCCCTCCTCCTCTCTCCTCCACCTCTCCCTCCTCCCACCTCCTCCCTCTCTCCTCCACCTCCTCCCTCCCTCTCTCCTCCACCTCCTCCCTCCTCCACCTCCTCCCTCCTCCACCTCCTCCCTCCCTCTCTCCTCCACCCCCTCCCTCCTCCACCTCCTCTCTCCCTCTCTCCTCCACCTCCTCCACCTCCTCCCTCTCTCCTCCACCTCCTCCACCCCCTCTCTCCTCCCACACCTCCTCCCTCCTCCACCTCCTCCCTCCCTCTCTCCACCCTCCCTCCCTCTCTCCTCCCTCCTCCAGGTGCGGCGGAGCTGAGCTGCAGGGAGCTGCGATCCACGCGCTACATCACCGACGGCTCGTGCCGCAGCGCCAAGCCGGTGCGCGAGCTGCTGTGCTCGGGACAGTGCATGCCGTCCCACCTGCTGCCCAACTCCATCGCCCGCGGCAAGTGGTGGCGGAGCGGCGCCACGGACTACCGCTGCGTGCCGGCGCACTCGCGGACGCAGCGTGTGCAGCTGCACTGCCCCGCCTCCGCCGCCGCCGCCGCCGCCAGGGGCAGCGCCAGCAGCCGGACTTACAAGATCCGCGTGGTGACCTCGTGCAAGTGCAAGCGCTACAGCCGCCACCACAACCAATCGGAGGCCAAGGAGGCGTCGCCCAAGCCGAGACGCAACAAGAAGCACGGCGGCGGCGGCGGCGGCGCTGGCGGTGGCGGCGGCGGCGGCGCTGGCGGCGGCGCTGGCGGCGGCGGCGGCGGCGGCGTCCGCGTGGTACCGGAGCGAGACACCAAGGACAATGCCACGCCGCTCTTGAGCAACTCGTACTGAAGCCCCGCGGTGACGAGGCCGGCGGTCGCGAACTGCACGCCGAGAACTGGGAGCACGACAACCCCCCTGGACACACCATCCACCATCCAATCAGACGACATCGTAAACAGGAAGAGTTCAGGAAGTTCATAAGCTATTTTGTTTGTTTGTTTGTTTGTTTGTGTGTGTGAGTGTGTGTGTGTGTGTGTGAGTGTGTGTGTGTGTGTGTGTTTGTGTGCGTGAGAAGGGGCTAATTTTACCGTTGTGTGTTGCTCTCCATAACGGCCACACTATCTGCGTTTTTATTATTCAGACAGTTTCCGTCGGCATATTTCCTGTGAACTTTATTACTTGCATGACCAAAACGGTGGGACCCACACGGGAGGGGGGGACGAGGGAGCGATCTCATTGAACAGCTGATCAAACCAGATCACACCAGATCACAACAGATCACACCAGATCGTACAGACCAGTGAATTCATTCTCCTAGAATTCAGGCGTTCGTGGAAGGACACGGACCCCCCCGACCTCACGAAACGCGTAGCAGAGACAAGACGTCAGACGGTCCAAACGGTGAAAAGGTGTTGACTGCAACTTGACTGTTAGCAATACCGTGGTCTGTGGTCGCGGGGTTGGAGGGGAGGACCACCCCCCCCCCCCCCCCCCCCCCCCCCCCCGGGTCCACCAGCCCCTGGGGGGAGATGGGGGATTGGGAGGAGATGGGGGGTCATGGTGGGACGTCCTGTGGACAGGCTATTGAGGGGCGCCATTCGGCGAGGTCATTTCCCCAAACACTCCGTGCAGGAAGTATCAACCCCCCCCCAAGCAGAGCTGTCAGGACCTTTTACAGGAAGGAGGTAGTGTCCAGAGAGAGAGAGAGAGAGAGAGAGAGTGTGTGTGTGCGATGAGAGAGAGGGGGAGAGAGAGAGAGAGAGAGACAGAGAGAGAGAGAGATACAGAGAGAGAGAGAGAGAGAGAGAGAGAGGCAGAGCTAGAAGGACTTGTGTCGGTTCTATTAACAGAACTGTGAGGCATTTCTTCGACTCTCGCTTGAATGCCTAATGAGTCCATTCCTGTGTTTATGATTTGAGTCATGAAAAGCCATTTCCTCTAGACATAGGCGGTTCCTGTTTGTTGGAAATCACACACACACACGCACTCACACACACAACACACACATGCGAACACACACACACACACACACACACACACAGAGAGAGAGAGAGAGAGAGAGAGAGAGAGAGAGAGAGAGAGAGGGATAGAAGATCATGGAATCACAATATGACCTCGTAGAGTGAGAGAGGACTTTAGTCAGACAACGCAATCGTTTATTAAAAACAAATGTTGGTTAGTTGTGCTGAGCTTTTTCCCTACATCCGCGTTTGCCTTTGTTAAGTTGTATGCTCCTGTTGTTGAATTCCTGTGGCGTGCTGGAGAAGGCGCTTGTCATCCTGCCAAGAGTATGCAGCTCGGTTGCTCAGTGTACCGTGTGCAGAAGCATCTGCGAGAACCCCCCCCAGGCACCGCTTGGAACGTTTGGAGAGACCAACGATCTGCGCGCGTGAGCTCCCGAGCGCGACAAGATGGCGCGAGTCGAGTCACGCCCATCTTGGACGATGTCGCCTGCCCGTCGGCGAGCGGCAAGATGGCGGAGATCCGAGCTCACGCCGAGATGTCGGCTGGAGCGCGCGACCTCCTCCTCGCTCTCGGAGGCATCACGCCCTGCTCCGGCCGCCCACAGGAAATACACAGAGATAAATAAATAGAAGGGAGAGAAAAAGCACACGACTAAACCAAAACCATCGTTTTGAAACGATTGCGTTGTCTGAAAAGTCCCGTCGGACAGAGACAGGAAGAAGGTATGTGGAACCGAACGATATATATATGTATATATATATATATATATATACATATATATATATACATTTCCCGTCATCGCGACGTTGAGGCACCATGGGCGATGTGTTGTGTACGTTTCCCCTTATTGTCAATATTCTTCCTGGTTTAATTTACAATGTTTCTCCCATTGTCAGCGAATTCCGTGTTTGTGTTGGCGACTGGACAGGTGTCGGTGTGTGTGTGTGTGTGTGTGTGTGTTGTGGCGTGAGTGTGTGTGTGTGTGTGTGTGTGTGTGTGTGTGTGTGTGTGTGTGTGTGTGTATAGCCTGTACATATCGTACCGTACCTGCGTGGTCACGGTCGCGGTCGTTTTTCTATTATTACAGACGAGACGGACGAGAAGGACTGATTTCAGAGAGTGAACTTCATATTTATTTTTTATTGCCACATTTAAATTATTTATGCAACCTTTTGTAGTAACTGATAGCCAATATTTGTCATATAGTGTCATAGAGACGTTTGAAAAAATGAAATAACTGTACAGTACATGAATAAAGTAAAGGCAGATATATTTGAAAGACTGGCTTATCTTTTATTTTTATTTGTATTTGTACCCGTGACCATGTGTTGCTCATAATAACCTAAAATCATGCATAACTCGTTAAGTCAAAGGTCATTTCTCAACAATGTCTCGACACACACACACACACACAGACACACGCAGACACACAGACACACACACACACACACACAGACACACGCACACACACACACACAAATTAGGGGTTGTGTTTTCCGGAGGAATCAAGAGGGGAGCGTTTACACAAAGACATCTTCTGTGAAATGTTTAGTCACCGATCTGAACCGTGACATCCATTGGTGTTCCTGTTTTCCCGCACACACACACACACACACAGCACACACACATGCACACACACACACACACACACACACACACAGGCACACACACACAAATCCACCATCATCACACACATCCTCATGCAACAACACACTCCAAGGGCGACCAGCGATCTGTTCCGCGGAGTCATCTTCAACTCTGTAAACAGCAAACCCTCATTGAACTGTGACCCCGCGAGTCAAGTGTGTGACTAAACTTGTTTATTAACTCGAAATCTTTTTTGAACAATCGATATCGGTCTCCACGGGCCTGACTCCACAACGTCACCACAACAACGGCGCCCGGCCATCGAGGCCTCAAGCCTGCTGCTCGTGGAAGTTAGTAAATTAAATATAAGTATTTAGTGTTTGAGTCGTAACCGCTGCGCATTTGTTTGCCACACACACACACACACACACACACACACACACACACACACACACACACACACACACACACACACACACACACACACACTTCCACAGGCTCTGGGAATACTGGGGGAGATGCAGAGTAAGTTAGACATCAGCCGTTTCGGAAACCGTGGACCGTAAAGAACCCCCCCCCACCCCCCCCACCCCCCGCGCGCCAAAAAAAAAAGCTCAAACGTGGCTGTGGACGTTTTAACACCAGGTGCAGGTTCCCCCGGGGTCCTCGGCTCCGTTATTAAAGGGCCACGAGGAGACAGGGTTCAGGAACAGTTCTCGGATGTCTCACGGTTTTTCCGCGGCAGGAATATTTCTAGAAGTGACACCGTTTTTTATCACCGCTATATATACGGCGGCGGTGGAGGCGGAGGCGTCCGCGGCCTCCCCGACTCCTCCTCGGACCTATAGATCTATAGATCTGCGACGTCGCAAGTGAAGGAAATATGCTCCCGCGCGCTCATGCGGTTCCGAGCGGCCGCGCTTTTTTCAGTATGTCTTCGCCTTCGTGCGCCGTCCGCGGAGACGGAGCATTAGACTCGTCTTTCAGCAGCTCGCTTCTCGAGGCTAATCTCTTGTTCCTTAAACAAAAGCACCCGTCTTGACGCGGCCTCTCTCTCTCTCTCTCTCTCTCTCTCTCTCTCTCTCTCTCTCTCTCTCTCTCTCTCTCTGGACGACCCCCCGACCCCGCGCTCGCTCCCTCCTCACCTCGCCGAGAGCTCGCTGACGGAGAGACGCTCGGATGTTTAGACGTCTCGCTAAACGCAAATTGGATTAGAAGCTTTGAGAGTCACTTAGGAATGACTTATTATTTATACTTTGGAATCATTGATGCACACACATACACACACACACACACATCTAAAGGAAATGAGAGCAACATTTTCCGTGACCATGACGGGGAATTGCTTTTTTTTGGTCTTTTTTAGTGACGAGTAACAGAAATGTGTCTCAGATGTGAATGAAACAAAAAACATTTCTATAAATAAACGCTTTAGCCGCCACCATGGTCAGCGCATGAATGTCCATTAATGTCTCCATAAGTCAAAATTAATTATACTATGAGGACACTATGAAGACACTATGACACTATGAGGACACTATGACTCTATGAGGACACTATGACTCTATGAGGACACTATGACACTATGGGGACACTATGAAGACACCATGAGGACACTATGAAGACACTATGAGGACACTAGGAGGAAAATGTGAAGACACTAAGGACACAAACACACGTGTCCATTTCCTCAACATATCGGCACTGCATAACGTCCGGGACCCTCGTTATGAGTGAATTATGTTTTTAATAAAACATTTTATTATCATTAATTAATCAACGGGACGTTGCTGCTTCGCGCGCCAACATATGGACACCGATGACGGATGCGCTCGGAGGGCGGATGTTAGCGAGCTGCAACCCTCCGCTTATCGGGTCAACGGCGCTAATAGCTTAAAATAAAACCAAATGGAAACCAGAGGAGACGTTTGGCCGCCACCTCTGAGAGTAAGAAGTAAGACGAAATGTGGAGAGAACAACTTTGACTCATTTCGCGTTTCGGAGACGCCGGACGGTGGACCGCGTCCGAGCGCGAGTCTCCGCCATGAAGGTGAAAGAGCAGGGCAAGGTCCAAGGCTGTCTGTCCTCGTTAACTTCAGCGTTTTGAGACAAAGTCCAGTCCAGTTGGCCCGCGACGAACTGACCGGCGCGTGACGCTTTCCGAGGGATGGACGGTAGCGACGAGAAACGTAGTCCTCGATCTCTCCAGCCGAGCCCGCGGGGAAGGAAGGTAACCCATTCTCCAAACTTAAGCCCAAGCCACGCTCTTCTTGAAGGCACTCGGTCAACTCCGAGAGACCTTTTAATAATCGGTGGTTGATGGTTGCTGTTTGGCCTTTGACTCGCACCGAAATAAAAATTCATCTCGAGGCCTTTCAACAAATAAATTAACTCAAACGTTTGGGCAAACAACGCTTTCCTTTCCTTTCCTTTCCTTTCCTTTCCTTTCCTTTCCTTTCCAAGAAGGACAGAGTGCGGTCTCTGGAGCAGTCTTGGCTCCGCAGGAACCCAGGCACCAGCTGTGTGTCAACTCTGGTTTTAAGTGCCCGGGACCGAGCTCGCTGCAAACTATTACAACATGTCCAACACACACACACACACACACACACACACGGCACACACACACACACGGCACACACACACACACACACACACGCACACGGCACACACACACACACACACACGGCACATACCAAGCGAGGAGAACCCACAACACACGTCTGGGGTCTGCAGGGTGCATACGTGTGCGTGTGTGTGTGTGTGTGTGTGTGTGTGTGTGTGTGTGTGTGTGTGTGTGTGTGTGTGTGTGTGTGTGTGTGTGTGTGTGAAGTCCCGTTGATTAATTAATGATAATAAAATGTTTTATTAAAAACATAATTCACTCATAACGAGGGTCCCGGACGTTATGCGGTGCCGATATGTTGAGGAAATGGACACGTGTGTTTGTGTCCTTAGTGTCTTCACATTTTCCTCCTAGTGTCCTCATAGTGTCTTCATAGTGTCCTCATAGTGTCTTCATAGTGTCCCCATAGTGTCATAGTGTCCTCATAGAGTCATAGTGTCCTCATTGTGTCTTCATAGTGTCTTCATAGTGTCTTCATGGTGTCTTCATAGTGTCCTCATAGTATAATTAATTTTGACTTATGGAGACATTAATGGACATTCATGCGCTGACCATTTGACCATGGTGGCGGCTAAAGCGTTGCTGCGTGGTGGCGGGCCTTGAACAGGTGGTGTTTCGATATTTGATACAGGATAATAGTGTCTGTGCGTGTGAACGTGTATGATTGCAGAAGGGCAGGTGACGGCCAAACTAACTATGTGCAAAGTCACGGCCTCTTAAATAGTCCCCAACTTGCCTTGTATCATTTAACAAGGTGCCGGGTTCACCATCTTTAAGGAGGTGGGGATGTTGGGAGGGGAAACAAAAAGAAGGTGAAGTTAATTGCCCTCCTCCTGCTCACAAGCAATTAAAAATGTCTGCGTCTGCGTTTGACTCTGAGCACACGGGGACGTCCGTCTGGGGGA
>PIJE02002771.1:7500-21878 GCA_002895965.2 Coryphaenoides rupestris | reverse complement strand
GAGAGAGATAGGGAGAGGCCTCGCATCATCTCGAGGGTCAGATTGGCTGGGAATGGAAGAATCGCTGGTCGAAACCGTCCTGCTGAGAAAGGGGGGAGGACCGAGTTAGCCGAGGCGGATAGATGGGATCGCTTTTTGTCGCATCTGCGGTGACACTCTCTCAATTTGCCCCCACAGCGTGGCTCTCTGCCTCCACCAACAACCCCGCGCGTCAAGAACCACAACAGCGCTCACTTACACGCCACAGACAGACAGGGAACATCCGTCTGCCTCGCCGGAGTGGCCGCTCCGGTCGTGTGATATCTCCGCGGGGAAGGAGTCGTCGTTCATTCCAGTCGCTATTGCGGAGAGTGGCGGACTTGGCGTGGCGCAAACGCAACATGAGACAGCGCGGAAGTCCGTCAAATAACTCCTACAGAAAGAAAATGGCCTCCGGCGGCGAGCAGCAGGGCGCCGTCTCGCTCAATGGGCCGCCGGGTTCCCGTCGGCTTCGTCCTCTGCCCCTAGCGGCAAGAGCGCGGGCGGCACTACCACTCCCCGGTGGGCTGCGACTTCCAAGCCCTCGGTCACAGCGTCTGTGACCACCGCCAATCACCCCCACTCTGTCACTAAACCGTCAGGAGGCCACACAAGACAGCAACTGGGAGAGTCCTGGATGTTCCTGTTCTTATGGTGCCTTGCTGGCCATGCACGCAAAGCTGTTTGCCGGTTGCCCGCATACCTTCAAAATTACCCGAGGAGCCCCGCGATTTGTGTTGTGGGTGATGATGAGAATCAGGAGTGGGAGTTGGGAGTATGATGTAAGCGGATGTGTGGTAGACTGTGTCGAATACTGTGGGCAGTGATTGGTGATGTGCTTGCTCGATCATAGTTGTGGTGTGGTGGATAGATAGTAGTTATATTTGATGGTGGGGTGAGAGTCATTAAATGGGAAGTTGGTACCCGAGGCGAGGGAGAATTGGGTGTGTGGTAGTTTCACACTGTGCGTCGGCTCGTGTGCCATTATCGCCGCAAACCAATATCAAGCTAGACAGTGTAATGTTGTTAGTAGTTATAGAGTAAGCAGTTGTTGTGAGGCCGTCCAAAATCCGGACTATTCATTTGTTTAGATTGCACAAAAGAACTGTGAACAAGCACACTGACACACATACCGAGACACACACACACACACACACACACAGCACACACACACACACACACACACACACACACACACACACACACACACACCCCACAAACTGAGACCAGCAATGAGACGAGCCCGGGAGGCTTCATCAGACGCTTGGTTTCATCTATTAACACACACAGAACGCTTTTCACTTATTTCTTACCAACCCTTCCATGAAAACAATTAGCCGCTGACTGTCATAACACACAACACGAACAAACCACAACGCTTTATTTACCACTACAAGGCTGGAGGTTGTAGACAGCCTTGCACGCGCATTGCGTTCTCTGGTTGTGTGGTATTTTGCGGTGGTAACTTACATCCGTGCAGATCGACGCACAGCTACACACACACGCAAACGCATCCAACAGACGGATTTTCTTTTGTTTCGTTTTTGTTTTGCATTCTGACAGACAAACACGCTCAGAGTTTACTCGGACACGCAACTTCATTCACGAGTTGGTGAATGAACGCAGCAACAAAAAAAAAAAAGAGTTCCCACCACGATACAGAAACACATCACTGCCATTTGCAGGTAACCTTCTTACACATGCCTCAACCAGGGGTCACCAATAGGAGGGGGGGGGGGGGGGGGGGGTTCTAGATGAATTAGTGGTACAGTTCCAGGGGCCCCTCGGTCATCTGATAAGAGCAGGGGAGCAGAATTGGTCCTGATCTTAAACTCTCCCTAAGCCACGCAGATGGTGGAGATACGCTCGCTGCCACATGGTTAGGAAGCAATTTCGTCGACACTTTGTGCAGATTGCAGCCGAGTCCAGAGCCGGGGAAGGAGAGAGGAACGAGGGAGGAAAGAAAAGAAGTTAAGAAAGGTTTTGGGGGGGAAAGGAACGAGATGCAGGGGATTAATCAACGATGGCCTTTAAATATAAAACAGCTTCCATCTGGGATGGAACCAGCGTGTTTTATTATTAACACGGAGCTATGGCGCTGCTTGGAATATAAGTATACACCTGAAGTCTTCACTCTCGCGCGCACTCGCGCACAGGCGGTTCAGGTCATGCTTTAGTCTCCGCCCTCGATGTGATATGTGCCTTTGTGTGGCTGTGATGTGACTGTGTGTATCGGCCGGTGGCGTTCGCCGTGCGCTGCAACTTCTTTCCTCCCTCGTTCCTCTCTCCTTCCCCGGCTCTGGACTCGGCTGCAATCTGCACAAAGTGGTCGACGAAATTGCTTCCTAACCATGTGGCAGCGAGCGTATCTCCACCATCTGCGTGGCTTAGGGAGAGTTTAAGATCAGGACCAATTCTGCTCCCCTGCTCTTATCAGATGACCGAGGGGCCCCTGGAACTGTACCACTAATTCACCTAGAACCCCCCCCCCCCCCCCTTCTATTGGTGACCCCTGGTTGAGGCATGTGTAAGAAGGTTACCTGCAAATGGCAGTGATGTGTTTCTGTATCGTGGTGGGAACTCTTTTTTTTTTTTGTTGTTGCGTTCATTCACCAACTCGTGAATGAAGTTGCGTGTCCGAGTAAACTCTGAGCGTGTTTGTCTGTCAGAATGCAAAACAAAAACGAAACAAAAGAAAATCCGTCTGTTGGATGCGCAACGAGATGAGGACACCGCAACCACACCAACCAACCAACCTCAAGCTCACATCCAGCCGTGGGAAGGATTAGTTCTGTTATGACAGTCAGGGCTAATTGTTCATGAAGGGAAAAAAGGAAAAGCGGTTCTGTGAGAAAGCGTCTTTCTCAGAATCCCGGTTCAGCGATGTCCCGTCCAAGTAGGCTTTTCCACTCCGTAAACACACACGAGATTCTTTGGCAATATCTTTAGAAAGAGCCGGATTTGGGAGGCTCAAAAACGTATCAAAACAGGTCCAGCTAATTGTTTTGTCCGCTCCCAAACGGACAGCACTAGAAACACACCCATTCCCCCCCTCCCACAATGCTATTATTTTTATTCAATTTATTTATTCATGGTCGAGTCCCATCTGCCAGTTTGAGTCTCGCTTTATCTCACTCCTCTGTTTCTTCCCGTAAATCAGGGCTCCTCGGGTATTTGAAGTTGGAACGGCGTTTCGTTGCGAGGCAGGCCATTGGCTCATTTCACGTTATGGACATTGTGTGCTGGGACGGCTCCATTAATCCACACGTGTGACCCCCGGCGGGAAGGAAGCGAGAGGAACCCGCGGCCGGGCGTTTTTTTATGCCTCCGCCGCCGGCCGCGCCCGACGGATGGATGGAGACGGACGACCCCGCCGGCGAGCCGACGGCCTCGGAGACGGAGTCCCTGTCGGGCGGGAGCCGTGCTACCCGGAGCAGGAGCACGGCAAATTAATTGCGCTGCGAAAACATCCCTCCTGCGCTACCGTGCGATGCGTCGATTCTTCTCGAATGTCAAGCGTCAACATTCCAAACGTCGGAAAGTTCGCGGCGCGGCGGAAAAAAAAGTTTGGCTTTGAGGAAAAGAGCCTCTTTTTAAGTCGGGGGAATAATGTAATAGCGTCGAACGAAGGATTCTTGTTGTGGCAAATGATTTACGATCGAGTTGTCACGGAGAGGCATTTATTGAGGCAATATGGCCGCCTTGCGTTTGCAGCTTTGAGTCGCGGCGAGGGGGGCTCGCGAGATAAAAACCTACGAAACTACGAGCTAATTTCTCCTCTTCCCGCTGTTTGTCGTCGACGACGTCGAGCGTATCCACAATGTGTTCCGTTCAGCGATCAATTCATCAATAACGCGCCGTTCTGCTCTCGAGTCACGCTCAGTTTTGACCAGTGACGACACACAGAAGGAGTTTCTAAACGATGACCAAACATACGCAGGAATGCATGAACAATATTTATACTTCAATTCTGATTGGGTTAGAATGCTTTGTAAAAAGGGCCGTCAAACTCCAACGTTTGGGGTATTTGTGCGCATGAAGAACTTCAGACGAGCGGAGCAACTTCAGCAGTGTGGGAAGTCTTTGAGGGGAAGTGAGGCTCTTAAAATAAAAATGTGCAGACCCCTGTTGTAAAATCCTGCTACGGCCCTCAGAGCAGAACCATGCAGGGTCCCTGAGAGCAGAACCACGCAGGGTCCCTCAGAGAGCAGAACCACGCAGGGTCCCTGAGAGCAGAACCACGCAGGGTCCCTCAGAGCAGAACCACGCAGGGTCCCTGAGAGCAGAACCACGCAGGGTCCCTGAGAGCAGAACCACGCAGGGTCCCTGAGAGCAGAACCACGCAGGGTCCCTCAGAGCAGAACCACGCAGGGTCCCTCAGAGCAGAACCACGCAGGGTCCCTCAGAGCAGAACCACGCAGGGTCCCTGAGAGCAGAACCACGCAGGGTCCCTCAGAACCTTACATCTCATATATCTTTGCAAATAGTAAAAGGCAAGAAAAGAAGAGAAGGTACAGGAACACAGTTCACCACACTGGACGTCTTCCCATTAACAAGGGGGGTGGGGGGGGTGGGGGGTCAGGGGGGTCAACAGGCCTTCAAACCACGGGAGATGATGATGATGATGATGATGATGATGATCATAATTAGAAGAGCAGGCTATTGGCGGGGCGGGGGGGGGGGCAGTTCCGGTGGTCTGCCTGACTTCCGCCTCTGGAAATACCAAATGGTGTTCAAAACCGTGGTGGACTGCAGACTGGAGACAGTGAGACGCATGCAGTTTTTCTCTCTCTCTCTCTCTCTCTCACTCTCTCCCCCACCCTCCCCCCTCTCTCTCTCTCTCTCCTCTCTCTCTCCTCTCTCCCCCCCCCCTCCTCCTCTCTCGCTCTCTCCGACTGCCATGGGCCGTTCGGCTCCCATAAATAAGGCGGGAGGCTGACTCCTGGTCCATCCATCAACGAAAGTTTGGTTTGTGGACGGAAGGGGAGGAGGGGGGGGGTGAGGAAGAGGAGGAGGAGGGGAGGAGGAGGGGAGATGAGGGGGAGGAGGAGGAGGGTGAGGGGAGGGGTGCAGTTGCAGCAGCTCTGTGTTCCGAGTACAACCACCTCCCCAGTGTGGGTCTTCCTACAGCCATTAAACACCTCATGGCAGCAGCCCACCTCCTCCTCCTCCCTCCTCCTCCTCCCTCCTCCTCTCTCCCCCTCCATCCCTCCAGCTGAGGGGCCTGTTCTGCTCCCTTTGGTTTCTCTCTCTCTCTCTCTCTCTCTCTCTCTCTCTCTCTGCTTCTCTCTCTCTCTCTCTCTCTCTCTCTCTCTCTCTCTCTCTCTGCCTCTCTCTCTCTGCTCTCTCTCTCTGCTCTCTCTCTCTCTCTCTCTCTCTCTCTCTCTCTCTCTCTCTCTCTCTGCTCTCTCTCTCTGCTCTCTCTCTCTCTCTCTCTCTCTCTCTCTCTCTCTCTCTCTCTCTCTCTCTCTCTGCTCTCTCTCTGCTCTCTCTCTGCTCTCTCTCTCTCTCTCTCTCTCTCTCTCTCTCTCTGCTCTCTCTCTCTCTCTGCTCTCTCTCTGCTCTCTCTCTCTCTGCTCTCTCTCTCTCTCTCTCTCTCTCTCTCTCTCTCTCTGCTCTCTCTCTCTGCTCTCTCTCTCTCTCTCTCTCTCTCTCTCTCTCTCTCTCTCTCTCTCTCTCCTCTCTCTTCTCTCTCTCTGCTCTCTCTCTCTCTGCTCTCTCTCTCTCTCTCTCTCTCTCCTCTCTCTCTCTCTGCTCTCTCTCTCTCTCTGCTCTCTCTCTCTCTCTCTCTCTCTCTCTCTCTCTGCTCTCTCTCTCTCTCTCTCTCTCTCTCTCTCTCTCTCTCTCTCTCTCTCTCTTGCTCTCTCTCTCTCTCTCTCTCTCTCTCTCTCTCTCTCTCTCTCTCTCTGCTCTCTCTCTCTCTGCTCTCTCTCTCTCTCTGCTCTCTCTCCTCTCTCTCTCTGCTCTCTCTCTCTCTGCTCTCTCTCTCTGCTCTCTCTCTCTGGTCCTGGTGGGTCACCGTGACGACAGCTCTTTTACATCCTGTACATCTCATCTTTTAGCGCCTGAGTGGACTGATATAGGATATGGGGGGGGGGGGTGTTCGGCCATGCGATAATTAATTCTATAGTGGTATGGACGAAGCCGGGGGGGGGGGGGGGGGTTATGTTGGGAGCCGCGGGAACGGCGGACCGGGACCGGGACCGGGATCCAGAACGCGTTCTAGCTAACCCCCCCCCCCCCCCCCCCCTGACGTCGGCCTCGTTGCTCACGTTTTAATGACTTGATTGATTGCGCCGGCAAAAAAAATAAAACCGCAAAAAGACACACAGGCACACAACGCTTGGGAAACACAATCAATACAGAACCAGCTCACAATGAGGAGGGAGGGAGGGAGGGAGAGAGAGAGAAGGAGGGGGAGAGAGAGAGAGAGAGAGAGAGAGAGAGAGAGGGAGAGGGAGGGAGAGAGAGAGAGGAGAGAGAGAGAGAGAGAGGGGAGAGAGAGAGAGAGAGAGAGAGAGAGAGAGAGAGAGAGAAGGAGGGAGAGAGAGAGAAGGAGGGAGAGAGAGAGAGAGGGAGAGAGAAGGAGGGAGAGGGAGAGAGAGAGAGGGAGAGGGAGAGAGTTCCTCCTCTCCAACGCCCGCGCCGTCGTTTCTCTTCTCCTCGACAGCAGCGATCCGACCGACTGTGAGGTCAGCGCCGACAGAGGGGTTTCCATGACGACACTGATCCCCCCCCCACCCACCTTCCTCCTCCCCCTCCTCGATAAACACAGATGACTTTTGGATGTCGGCGGCGGCGAGGCGAGGAGCGGCGAGGAGCGGCGAGGAGCGGCGAGTTTAAAGAACGCCGCGGCCCAAATCTGCGGGGATGTGATCCGGGGGTCTCGCGCTCTAACATGCCCTGAAGTCATCCATGGGAGTGGAGCGCAGCCTCTCTTCACTTTTTAATGGGAGGAGTGGTGGTGGTGGGAGGAGGAGGAGGGGGGGGGGAGTGGAACGCAGGTGTTGAAGTTTTGCGGCCTGCGCTGGCGATATCCAGCGCTTTAAAACACATGCATCTGGCCCAATAAACTCACGACAATTACCCCGAAAGAGATCTGGAGGAGGTGGAGGTGGAGGAGGAGGAGGAGGTGGAGGAGGAGGAGCAGGAGGAGGAGGAGGAGGAGGAAGAAGACCGGTCCAACACACACACACACACACACACACACACACAGACAGACACACACACACACACACACACAAACACAAGAGGTGACTCCAGCAGATGAGAGTCGTGCGTCAGATGAGGTCGATCGAATTTAAACTCGCTGCAGGTTTCGGTTCCGTTCGGTCATCGAAACTAAACGGTTCTGTTGGTTTAGACCGCTGGGGTTTCCATGGAGACAGAGTTGGGGGGGGTTTGCTGGGGAAATCAGATACAAATAAAATCACATAAAAAATCCCGGACAGCTGATTGTGTGGGCAGCGCCCAAGTGCAATTTGCCAAGATTCTCTGCTTCTTGTCATGCGGACGCCCACTACACCGCTCTTCTCTGGGCTCCATCACAAACTCAGTGCCGTGACAACAGTCAAGGCCCCTGGAGGCCCCTGGAGTCCGTGGAGCGGTGACAGAGCCGCCGAGGGCCCCTCTAGCGCAGTACAGTCAAGTACAGTACAGTGTGGGCGTGTCTCGTAGTGTGTCTCTGCGCAGGAGCTTCGCTTTACAGTATTGCCTCACGTTCACCCATTCATACACCGACGGCGGCGCCAACCATGCAAGGTAACAACCAACACGTCAGGAGCAGGTAGGGTTAGGTGGTGTCTTGCTCAGGGACACCTCCACACTTAGCTAGGAGGAGCAGGTAGGGTTAGGTGGTGTCTTGCTCAGGGACACCTCCACACTTAGCTAGGAGGAGCAGGTAGGGTTAGGTGGTGTCTTGCTCAGGGACACCTCCACACTTAGCTAGGAGGAGCAGGTAGGGTTAGGTGGTGTCTTGCTCAGGGACACCTCCACACTTAGCTAGGAGGAGCAGGTAGGGTTAGGTGGTGTCTTGCTCAGGGACACCTCCACACTTAGCTAGGAGGAGCAGGTAGGGTTAGGTGGTGTCTTGCTCAGGGACACCTCCGCACTTAGCTAGGAGGAGCAGGTAGGGTTAGGTGGTGTCTTGCTCAGGGACACCTCCACACTTAGCTAGGAGGAGCAGGTAGGGTTAGGTGGTGTCTTGCTCAGGGACACCTCCACACTTAGCTAGGAGGAGCAGGTAGGGTTAGGTGGTGTCTTGCTCAGGGACACCTCCACACTTAGCTAGGAGGAGCAGGTAGGGTTAGGTGGTGTCTCGCTCAGGGACACCTCCACACTTAGCTAGGAGGAGCAGGTAGGGTTAGGTGGTGTCTTCTTATTTTTTCTTTTTTTCTTTGTTTTTTCTTTTTCTTTCATTCTTTCGTACTCTTTCTTTCCTTCTTTTGTCATTTAACCTTTCTTTCCTTCTTTGTTATTATCTTCTTCCTTTTTACTCTCATACTCTTTCTTTCTTCATTTCCCTTTTTCTGTTTTTTTCTTTTGTCAGGGACACCTCCACACTTAGCTAGGAGGAGCAGGTAGGGTTAGGTGGTGTCTTGCTCAGGGACACCTCCACACTTAGCTAGGAGGAGGAGCAGGTAGGGTTAGGTGGTGTCTCGCTCAGGGACACCTCCACACTTAGCTAGGAGGAGCAGGTAGGGTTAGGTGGTGTCTTGCTCAGGGACACCTCCACACTTAGCTAGGAGGAGCAGGTAGGGTTAGGTGGTGTCTTGCTCAGGGACACCTCCACACTTAGCTAGGAGGAGCAGGTAGGGTTAGGTGGTGTCTTGCTCAGGGACACCTCCACACTTAGCTAGGAGGGGGAGGAGCCCGGGGGATCGAACCAGCGACCTTCCTGTTGCCAGACAACCGCTCTTATACCTCCTGAGCTACTCCTGCCTCCGCCCCCGTTACCGGTGAATGTCAGAGCTGCTGGGTAAAGCCGGGCTGCATATCGATTTCCACGATATCCCACAACTACAGGGGGAGGACGAAGATGACGGCGACGAGGACGACGAAGATGAAGAAAGCATGTGCGACGGATCAAAGATCAAAGGGGGGAGGGATGCCGGGCCTAATCTCGCCGTGCCCTGATAGGCCGAGGGCTCTGGCGAGCGAGCGAACGCAGAGCTGCTCAGATTGGCTCGTAAAAACAGCTGGATCTGAAGGCTGCTCGGTGGTCGCTTTTCACGACGTAATCCTACATCTGGGCCGGCGTTCTTGGTGGGGGGGGGGGGGGGCGGGGTATGGGCTGATTACAACGTGTTCTGGGAACGTCTCTATGTTCCCTTCTAGGCGCTACAGATCTACAACTCTGCGGCCACATGACCAACACTCGGGCGACTAACTCTACACAGACAGTGGTTTAGGGGGACATCGTGAACCCCGGAATCACGGATCCAACAAATCAAATAATTCATCTCTCTGTTTCCGATCACGCACACACACACACACACACACACACACACACACACACACACACACACAAATAAGTGCTCACACATACACACACACACACACACACACACACACACACACACACAAATAGCGTATAGTTATTTGAGCGTCGCGCTGACGCTGAACGATGCGGACACACTTAGAAACAAAATACGGCGCAAAACACGGCGCGGAATGTGAGGACAGAAGCGGGTCGGTTACACGGTGGCTCAGCGGCCTCACAGACGGGAGGTCAGAGGTCAACCCCCTGAGCCTGGATCCTTTCCCCCTCCAAATAGCCGTTTAATTTGATTCACAATAAGACGATGATAATACATATTTTTCAAGTGTGTATTTATTTTAGGTATTTATTTTTGCAGGGGGGGGGCGGCGGGGCAGCTGGGTTAGGGGCTGTGACCGTAGTAATAAAAATATCAAATACGTTTTGCGAAAGTTATTTAAATCTCAGGGTTTGGGGATTTAAAAAATATGTCAACCCAAAAAAACAAAAAAACGTTAAGCAGATCCTCATGTTTTCGATTAGATTTTAAGATTTTAAAATTCATCTGTCATACATATTTAAGTGAAACATCCCTGGCCTCCTAGTTTGCGATGTCACCACCACTTGTAACCGAGTCAAATAACAAACTAATCCTCGAGGTATTGTGCTCTCAAAATGTAATATTTGATCAAATATTTTCATCAATGACAGACACACACACACACACACACACACACACACACACACACACACACACACACACACACACATAGACACACACACACACACACACACACACACACACACACACACACACACACACACACACACACACACACACACACACACACACACACACACAGGACACACACACACAGCAGACACAGAGCAGATGACCACTGAGGTAAACAGACGTGCAGATATTTGACTTGGACCCGTGAGCGAGAGGGAGATGGAGAGAGAGAGAGAGAGAGAGGGAGAGGGAGAAAGAGAGGGAGAGAGGGAGAGAGAGAGAGAGAGAGAGAGAGGGGAGAGAGGAGAGAGAGAGAAGAGAGAGAGGAGAGAGAGGGAGAGAGAGAGGGAGAGAGAGAGAGAGAGAGGGGGAGAGAGAGAGAGAGAGAGAGAGAGGGAGAGAGAGAGAGAGAGAGAGAGAGAGAGAGGAGAGAGAGAGAGAGAGAGAGAGCGAGAAAGAGAGAGCGAGAGAGGGAGAAAGAGAGAGAGGGAAAGGGAGAGAGGGGGAGAGAGGGAAAGAAAAAGATAGAGAGAGAGATAGAGAGAGGGGAAAGAGAGAGGGAGCGAGAGGGAGAATGGGAGAGCGAGAGAGAAGTCAGTGAACAGTGGATGACTCTACTGATGTTTGCCGCATTAAAAACACACAGAGAACTGGGGACGCTTCGAAACCCAAGACCCTCGGAGAGAGACCCAAACCCCCCACGCGGGTCTCCTCAGGACTATAAGCAGCCACCACCTGATCCTGCTTGTATCCACCGGACCCGGGGTCGCTGCTGGACCCGGGCTGGAGGGAGGGAGAGAGGGAGGAGAGGGATGGAGGGAGGGAGGGGAGAGAGGGAGGAGGGGGAGGGAGGAGGGAGGGAGGGGAGAGAGAGAGGGAGGGAGGGAGGAGGAGAGGGAGGAGGGAGGGAGGGAGGGAGGGAGAGGGAGAGAGGAGGAGGGAGGGAGGGAGGGAGAGAGGAGGAGGGAGGGAGGGAGGAGGAGAGAGAGAGGGAGGGAGGGAGAGAGAGAGAGAGCGGGAGGGAGGGAGGGAGGGAGAGAGGAGGGAGGGAGTGAGGGAGTGAGGGAGGGATGGAGGGAGGGAGGAGGAGAGAGAGGAGGGAGGGAGTGAGGGAGGGAGGGAGTGAGGGAGTGAGGGAGTGAGGGAGGGTGGAGGGATGGCCCTCTGAAGAGGAGAGGGAGATCGGCGACAGAAGGAGAGGATGCTGGGAAATGCATTAGGGGGGGGGGAGGGAGGGGGGAGGCGGCGATGTCGGGTGTCTCTCCGAGGTGCTGACTGCATCGCCACATGGTGGATAAATTACGGCGTTCGAGGAACGTCTCTATGTTCCCCTTCTAGTACATATCTACGACTCTGCGGCCACATGACCAACACTCGGGCGACTAACTCTACACAGACAGTGGTTTAGGGGGACATCGTGAACCCCGGAATCACGGATCCAACAAATCAAATAATTCATCTCTCTGTTTCCGATCACGCACACACACACACACACACACACACACACACACACACACACACACACACACACACACACACACACACACACACACACACACACACAAATAGCGTATAGTTATTTGAGCGTCGCGCTGACGCTGAACGATGCGGACACACTTAGAAACAAAACACGGCGCGGAATGTGAGGACAGAAGCGGGTCGGTTACACGGTGGCTCAGCGGCCTCACAGACGGGAGGTCAGAGGTCAACCCCCTGAGCCTGGATCCTTTCCCCCTCCAAATAGCCGTTTAATTTGATTCACAATAAGACGATGATAATACATATTTTTCAAGTGTGTATTTATTTTAGGTATTTATTTTTGCAGGGGGGGGGCGGCGGGGCAGCTGGGTTAGGGGCTGTGACCGTAGTAATAAAAATATCAAATACGTTTTGCGAAAGTTATTTAAATCTCAGGGTTTGGGGATTTAAAAAATATGTCAACCCAAAAAAACAAAAAAACGTTAAGCAGATCCTCATGTTCTCGATTAGATTTTAAGATTTTAAAATTCATCTGTCATACATATTTAAGTGAAACATCCCTGGCCTCCTAGTTTGCGATGTCACCACCACTTGTAACCGAGTCAAATAACAAACTAATCCTCGAGGTATTGTGCTCTCAAAATGTAATATTTGATCAAATATTTTCATCAATGCCGAAATACCCACACCCACACACACACACACACACACACACACACACACACACACACACACCACACACACACACACACACACACACACACACACACACACACACACACACACACACACACACACACACACACACACACAGTAACACACACACACACACACACACACACACACACACACAGATATACACACACACACACACACACACGCACACACACACACACACACAGATCACATACACACTACTGGTACAGAGAGAATTAAGAGAGAGAGAGAGAGAGAGAGAGAGAGAGAGAGATAGCAGAGAGAGAGAGAGAGAGAGAGAGAGAGAGAGAGAGAGAGAGAGAGAGAGAGAGAGAGAGAGAGAGAGAGAGAGAGAGAGAGAGAGAGAGGAGAAGAGAGAGAGAGAGAGGGGAGAGAGAGAGAAAGAGAGAGGAAGAGAGAGAGAGAGAGAGAGAGAGAGAAGAGGAGAGAGAGAGGAGAGAGAGAGAGAGAGAGAGAGAGAGAGAGAGGGAGAGGAGAGAGGGAGAGTGAGGAGAGAGAGGAGAGGAGGAGAGAGGGGAGAGAGAAGAGAGGAGAGGGGAAGAGAGAGAGGGAGCGAGAGAATGGGAGAGCGAGAGAGAAGTCAGTGAACAGTGGATGACTCTACTGATGTTTGCCGCATTAAAAACACACAGAGAACTGGGGACGCTTCGAAACCCAAGACCCTCGGAGAGAGACCCAAACCCCCCACGCGGGTCTCCTCAGGACTATAAGCAGCCACCACCTGATCCTGCTTGTATCCACCGGACCCGGGGTCGCTGCTGGACCCGGGCTGGAGGGAGGGAGAGAGGGAGGAGAGGGATGGAGGGAGGAGGGAGAGAGGGATGGAGGGAGGAGGGAGGAGGGAGGGGGAGGGAGAGAGAGGGAGGAGGAGGGAGGGAGAGGGGGAGGAGAGGGAGGGAGGGAGGAGAGGGAGAGAGGGAGGAGGGAGGGGGAGGGGGAGGGAGGGAGGAGAGGGAGGGATGGAGGGAGAGAGAGATGGGGGAGGGGGGGAGGGAGGGAGAGAGGGGGAGGGAGGGAGGGAGGGAGGAGAGAGATGGAGGGAGGGAGTGAGGGAGTGAGGGAGGGATGGAGGGAGGGAGGGAGGGAGGAGAGAGATGGAGGGAGGGAGTGAGGGAGTGAGGGAGTGAGGGAGTGAGGGAGGGATGGAGGGATGGCCGCCTGCTCTCTCGCTCGCCGAAGAGGAGAGAGGAGATCGGCGACAGAAGGAGAGGATGCTGGGAAATGCATTAGGGGGGGGGGAGGGAGGGGGGAGGCGGCGATGTCGGGTGTCTCTCCGAGGTGCTGACTGCATCGCCACATGGTGGATAAATTACGGCGTTCGAGGGGAAAGAAAGAATGAAAGAAAGGGAGGGAGGGAGGGAGGGAGGGAGGGAGGGAGGGAAGAAGAAGAAGAAAATGGCAACGGCCAAAGTCGCCGACGCCACTACGCACCCCCCTCCTCCTCCTCCTCCTCCTCCCCCACGCCGACTTCCATCGACGCTTAATCTGAGGCCAAGAGAGATTTTATTTTCCTTGAAAGATGGAGGAGGAGGAGGAGGAGGAGGAGGAGGAGGAGGAGAAGAAGATGGCGTTCTGCTGAGCTCTGCGTTGGCAGCGATCGGTTCGGAGCTCTACAGCATCTGGAGCCGCTGGAACCGCTGGCTCGTTCTTTATTTTTTATTTTAGTTTTTGTAATTTATTTATTCATTTAATTTATTTGCTCTTTCTTCCTTTATTATTTATTATTTTGTATCTTTCTTTCTTTCTTTCTTTCCTTCGTTCTGTCTTTCCGTCGATCTGTCTTTCTTTTTGTTTTCCACTTATTTATTTTTATTTTAATTTTTTTTTTAATAGAAAGAGGAGAGAGAAATGTTTTACTCAGACATGTGAAATTGAGCCGTGTTCCGTAACAGCCGGCCAGTGGCTCATTTTTGTGTCTCGTTCGTAAAAATAATAACATCAGACACTAAACGC
>PIJE02002771.1:0-2500 GCA_002895965.2 Coryphaenoides rupestris | reverse complement strand
AACTCCTCGTAGCTGCACCTCCTCCGCTAGCTCTCCTCGTAACTCCTCGTAGCTGCACCTCCTCCCTCCTCCTCCGCTAGCTCTCCTCGTAACTCCTCGTAGCTGCACCTCCTCCGCTAGCTCTCCTCGTAACTCCTCGTAGCTGCACCTCCTCCTCCTCCTCCTCCGCTAGCTCTCCTCATAACTCCTCGTAGCTGCACCTCCTCCTCCTCCTCCGCTAGCTCTCCTCATAACTCCTCGTAGCTGCACCTCCTCCTCCTCCTCCTCCGCTAGCTCTCCTCATAACTCCTCGTAGCTGCACCTCCTCCTCCTCCTCCGCTAGCTCTCCTCATAACTCCTCGTAGCTGCACCTCCTCCTCCTCCTCCTCCGCTAGCTCTCCTCATAACTCCTCGTAGCTGCACCTCCTCCTCCTCCTCCTCCGCTAGCTCTCCTCATAACTCCTCGTAGCTGCACCTCCTCCTCCTCCTCCTCCGCTAGCTCTCCTCATAACTCCTCGTAGCTGCACCTCCTCCGCTAGCTCGCTCTGTTGGAAGAAAGAGAGAGAGAGAGAGAGGGAGAGAGAGAGAGAGAGAGAGAGAGAGAGGGGGGGGGTTGGCTGCGGGGGGCTGGGGGGGTATTTGAGAGAAACGAGAGAAACAGAGGACTTGGCCGGACGGTCGGTACCATTTGTTGATCCACGGTCCACCATAGTGACAGGAGGGAGAGAGAGAGAGAGAGAGAGAGAGAGAGAGAGAGAGAGAGAGAGAGAGAGAGTGTTCTAACGACCACGTGGTATCCTATCTGTTCCTGATCAATATGTTTGGTGAGATTTAGCCTCCGGAATAAGGATTAGATTAAGAAATAAAGAGCACTGTTGTTGTTATTGTGTCGTTGTGTTGCACAATTGACCGATGAAGTGTTAGTCTCGAGCGGACGTCAAAATAAAAGTAAAACGACGGAAGACGCTGACTAGCAACTGGAATTCAAAGGCTTCCCGGTTCGCCGGAGACCACAGCGGACACGTCGGCGAGAGCCGCGTCGTCTGGACTTTTGTGCTCCTCAGCGGAGCCAACATTTACAGTTGTTGTCTGCAGCTCCCTATAAAGCGAGGCCAGCGCTAATTTATGTGCGCGGCGCGTAGTCCTCCTTGGAGGCGGATGAAAGACGCGTCTCTCGCTCGGTTTTGTTTTCCAAAGCGAGCCGACGGCGGAAGATGATGAGAGAGAAGACGGTACTCTGGGGAAAAAAAAAAGAAAAAAGAAAAAGGTACAGGTCACCGGATTCAGCGCACTTACTCACAACACGCGACGGGGCCGGGAAGATTTTCAGGGTTTCGAAGAATGGAACGCACGTACACACACTATATGAAACCGAGAGGTAGTACCACACACACACACACACACACACAACACACACACACACACACACACACTTACGTACACACACATCCAAACTCCGTCCGTCATCCTCGATTGATCCATCCCAGCCTCGTACTTTGTGCGGAAACACAGAACCTGCGCCGCGTTCCACCTGACAACGGCCGCCAAACACCCAGGCTTTGACCGCCAGCCGTACGATAACACTTGTTGGTGTGCGCAGGCTGACAAGAAACCACAAATATTAGTGTTGGGCATCGCAGAGCGGAGGCGACGAGTTCCCGGCGTCCGCGCGACCGTTCCAACTGATCGCTCGCCAGGACGAGGTCGGAGGTCGGAGGAGCCAAGCGGCGAACGTGACGACGCTCAAAAGGTTCCCGGGTTGCCAGTTTCTGTAAACACAGAGAGTGCGCAGGCAGTGCGGGATCGCTGGTTTTTTTTTTTACAAGCACATAAAGAAGGATATTGTTACAGCGGATTGGAGGACGGTTCCAGTGGTTTCCGACAACAGACGGGTTTGTGTGTTTTATGGACTCGTTCTCTGGCGCGCCGGACGAGGAGAAAAGGTTTACGGCGAAGTCGTCATGGCACACGATGACCCACGGGGGCCGCGGGAACGATTCGGGAACCCCAGGAAAGTGACGTCCGCGGTTTAAACTTGGGTATTTCAGTTCGTTGAGCTCTCTATTCATTAGCGTACGCTTGACATGATTGAATTGCCACCACAATCCGATCAGCTCCGGTGGCTGCGGTGCCTAATTGTTGCTGAAGGGGGGTGGTGGGGGTGGGGGGGTGGGGGTGGGGGGGGGGGGGGTCGCTCGTCAGCGATGATGAAAACTAAAGCGGCGTCTCGATGTCGTACGACAGACCGCAATCACGGCCCGATCGTAAACACAAACAGCGGAGGAAGTCGAGTGGAACGTCGAACATCTGATGAAAGGAACTGCGCTGTGTTTAGGTAACACACACACACACACACACACACACACACACACACACACACACACACACACACACACACACACACACACACACACACACACACACACACACACACACACACACACACACACACACACACACACACACACACACACACACACAGACACACACACACACGCACACACACACACACACACACAGC
>PIJE02002770.1:42500-56643 GCA_002895965.2 Coryphaenoides rupestris | reverse complement strand
GACCACTCCTCTTGACAGAATCGGTGCAGTTCAGCTACATTTGTTGGCTTTCTGACATGGACTTGTTTCTTCAGCACTGTCCACATGTTCTCGATGGGGTTTAAGTCAGGACTTTGGGAAGGCCATTCTAAAACCTTAATTCTAGCCTGATTTAGCCATTCCTTTACCACTTTTGATGTGTGTTTGGGGTCATTGTCCTGTTGGAACACCCAACTGCGCCCAAGACCCAACCTTCTGGCTGATGATTTTAGGTTCTCCTGAAGAATTTGGAGGTAATCCTCCTTCTTCATTATTCCATTTACTTTCTGTAAAGCACCAGTTCCATTGGCAGCAAAACAGGCCCAGAGCATAATACTACCACCACCATGCTTGACGGTAGGCATGGTGTTCTTGGGGTTAAAGGCCTCACCTTCTCTCCTCCAAACATATTTCTGGTCATTGTGGCCAAAGAGCTCCATTTTGTTTCATCTGACCACAGAACTTTCCTCCAGAAGGCCTTTTCTTTGTCCAGTGTGATCAGCGACGGCAAACTTCCAGTCGAGCCTTAAGGTGCCGCTTCTGGAGCAAGGCTTCCTTCTTGCACTGCAGCCTCTCAGCCCATGGTGATGTAAAACACGCTTGACTGTGGACACTGACACCTGTGTTCCAGCAGCTTCTAATTTCAATGCAGACCTGCTTTTGGTGGTTCTTCGGTTGACTCTTTGACCATCCTGACCAATGTTCTCTCAGCAGCAGGTGATGCTTGCTGTTTTCTTCCTGATCGTGGCAGTGACACAACTGTGCCGTGCACTTTATACTTAAAACAATTGTTTGCCACAGTTGATCTCGGGACCTGTAGCTGCCTTTGAAATTGCTCCAAGTGACTTTCCTGACTTGTTCAAGTCAATGATCTGCTTTTTCAGATCCGTGCTGAGCTCCTTTGACTTCCCCATTGTAGTGTTTGTGTCTGAGTCTCATGATTGTATTAAATGAGTCATATTTAAATGAGTCAGAGAAGTCACCAGCTGTAGTCAATCATATCACTCACAAGAAGTTAAGAGGCCACAAAGATTCATTTGATTGACACAACTTTCTACATCACCTAAATTGATCATTCATGTTGCTGTATGTATATTTTTGACCCAGGCAGATTTGGTCACATGTTCAGGTCGACCCATCAACAAATTCATAAAAGAACCAACTTCATGAATGTTTTTTGTGACAAAGGAAGTCTGTGCTCCCAATCACTCTATCACAGAAAAATAAGAGTTGTAGAAATGATTGGAAACTCTGGACTGCCATGACATGACATGTTCTTTTACAAGTGTATGTAAACTTTTGACCACAACTGTATATCTATACTTACCATCTATTCTAAGACACCCATATCTACATTTAACAACAAGCTCACAACAAATCAATATCTATAGTCATTATCTACATTTACCATCTATGATGTCTTCTTGGATTGTACAACTACAAGGGAAACATTTACAACAAATATATTACACGTACGTAATTATACGTATACTTAATTTTTCATTCTCATTTGACTGATAATCGCATTGTTCTAGTTACTTGTCAACTCCCTGATGCTCCCTGACTCACTCTGAGTGAGTCAAGGCAAGCCTTTAGAGTCTAAAGGCTTGCCAGTGTTTGAGACATGTACTTTTGGACATACAGTACAGCAAGAGTTTCAGCCAAAAGGAGACCCAGTAGAAAAGCTCACATGTCTCTAAAACTATTTTAAAAATAAACGGAACAATGCTGATATGGTGAAATGTACTGTTGAATGATGGACGGGCAGAATAGGCCAATTCTCTGGACGAACCCCAACATACTTAGATACCCAAACTTCGAGCTGCTCCTTAATGAATCTGTGTATCTAATGCAAAAACATTGCAAGTTGCTTTGGTAAAAGTGTTTGCTAAATGATTAAATTATAATAGGGATGGTTAGATGTTGCGTCACTTAGGCATAGGCTGTGTGGGCAACTTTAGTTTAGCTGATTGGTGGGTGATTTCTGGCATTCAGTCGTTATTCTGTGTCGACAAGTGTGTGTGTGTGTGTGTGTGTGTGTGTGTGTGTGTGTGTGTGTGTGTGTGTGTGTGTGTGTGTGTGTGTGTGTGTGTGTGTGTGGGTGAGTGTTGTGTGGCTCCTGCAAGCCCCCCATTGCCTTGTTGCTTCTGCTATTAATAGATATTAGTGCTCAGCAACCCTGGGCCAGAACCCCAACACTTCCACATCCTGGTCTGTTGCACTCTTTCTCTCTCTCTAGACACACACACACACAACACACACACACACACACACACACACACACACACACACACACACACACACACACACACACACACACACACACACACACACACACACACACACACACACACACACACACACACACACACACACACACACACACACACTGTGATTTCATTGTGAGTGGGTACAGGTACAATACTGGTAGGATCAGGAGAGACCCAATCAGACTCAATTCACATCCTATAGAACAGAATTCTGACAGACGAATGCCACCCTCTGCTGGTTATAATGGCATCTGCAGCTGAGTTGAGTGTGATATGAATTTTGTCATTAATGCTAGCGCAAATACAGTTTTCAGACTAACATCTGAAGTCTGGGTTTCCATCGTTTAAAATCCCTGAGTCACCACAGAGCAAGATTTAACTAGTTGCTGAAGAAGACATTTGGCATGCTTGACCCTCCACTTCCTGTTAAGCTGGGGGATAACAGGGTGGGGGTGTGTGTATATGTGTGTGTGTGTGTGTGTGTGTGTGTGTGTGTGTGTGTGTGTGTGTTGTGTGTGTGTGTGTGTGTGTGTGTGTGTGTTGTGTGTGTTTGTAGTGTGTGTGTGTGTAACGGATTCTGTCAAGAGGAGTGGTCAAAGATTCAACCAGAAGCTTGCCAGAAGCTTGTGGATGTCTACCAAAAGCACCTAATTGAGGTGAAAATGGCCGAGGGACATGTAACCAAATATTAGCATTGTTGTATATTTTTGACCCAGCAGATTTGGTCACATTTTCAGTAGACCCTAAAAGAACAAAACTTCATGAATGTTTTTTGTGACAAAGAAGTCTGTGCTCCAATCACTCTATCACAGAAAAATAAGTGTTATTGGAAACGCTGGACTGCCATGACATACATGTTCTTTACAAGTGTATGCAAACTTTTGACCACAACTGTAGATGTACTAGATGGTAAATATAGACAGGTAACAAGGATAGAGGTAGAAGATTGTAGACTGTTTACTCAGTCGAGGAGAGAACCAAGATTCAAGATTCAAGAAGTTTAATCGTCACGTACACATACAGGATATGCAGTGAAATTAAAAAGTGCCGATGCCCGGAATGTGCAACAGAACAACACAGATATCACAAATATCACAATATCACAAATATCACAACCAGGCATCACACTTGGTCACACTTTGAAACCATCAAGAGCTCATCAGCTCCATGGCAATTGTCACGTCTCTGTCACGCAAAGGACACGGAGACAGAAACACACACAACAGACACACATTATACACAATGAACCCACAATGGACACTTGGGTCACATGCTTGTCTAGTACATGGAGAACACACAGGGAAACAACGAAACACAACGTTTTAAGTGTGTGTGTGAGTGAGTGAGTGTGAGAGAGAGAGGGATGGAGAAAGGCCGAGAGACTAGCATTACATACAGGGTAAATCAATACGAGTTATCAAACTCATTCCAGAACAATGGAGTATTCAGTAGGAACAGGGAAGTGACTCCCACACTCGGTGGAATCCGATCACATGCGGTCACATCGTTGGGTCGTCACCGTGACGAGTTCACCCGTGAATTACAGTATTGTCTGGTTATCGATCAGTACTTTGCCCTTTCTACCCAAGGAAATCTTCCGTATCATGTTGCCTTGGTAACCCATTCACCCCACATTGAGATTGAAGTGTGAAGTCACTGTAGAGGCGGACATAGGCGAACTTAAGGATAGAGGTGACTCCCAGCCAAAGGGTCCTTGGTTCTAATCCCAAAGTCCAAACCCAGGGGCAGCCATGCTAGCCTGTTTGTGAAGCCCCGAGCGGCTAACGCGTAGTTCCTCTAGCTAGCGTGTTAGCAGTGGTTGGATGCAGAAAGGATCCACCATCATTCAAAGTCAAGGCAAAAATTTAATTTCGATTATCGTAATACAAAGCCATTTCTTCGCTCGGTTCGGATCTCAGTGGCTCCATATTGTGCATTTTTTTTTTTAAATGTTATTTTTTTGGAGGGCATTTTTTCAGCTTTATTGTAGAGGACAGTATGTAGACAGGAAAGATAGGGGAAGACATGCAGCAAAGGGCACGAGCCGGATTCGAACCCGCGCCGCTGCAAGGACTAGCCTTATGGTACGCGCCTTAACCCGGTGAGCCACCGGGGCGCCCCATATTGTGCATTTTGAGGTCTCATTATTAAGTTATTAAGGCTTCAATATTAGTTGGTTTTGGCCAGACTACTACAATACCTGCCCTTGTTGTGGAAACTAACATTAAATTTAGAGAATTCGTGGAGAAGGAGAAGTTGAGGAGACGAAAGTGGCGAAATTGCAAAACATTTACACCACCAAGGTTTGTGAACACAGTCTGTGTGTTATCATGTGGTAATCAGTGTCAGTTTGTGTGTGTGTGTGTGTGTGTGTGTGTATGTGCATGCATGCGTGCGTGCGTGCGTGTGTACCTGAGTCATGAGGGCGTGTGTTGCGTCCACCACAGCCCCCAGTGTGTCTGGGTGGGGCACCAACTCCACCAGTTTGACGTAGTAGGGTGGATTCACCTACATAGGATAAGACACAACCAGTCACACTAGAAAGACAGAATCGCCCATCTGAGATCCTGAGACACAGACACTTATGAAAGGATGAGTATGTGGTGACACAGCGGCTAGGCACTACAGTGGTACAGCTGGTTCAGGCTCCTACCCACCAGGCGACAACCTCGGCACTGATACTGAGATTGGCGATTAATGCTGGCAACAGCCAATGAGAGTTGTGATCAAGAACGACCGATGAGGGTTTGAGGTCATGAACGACCAATGGGATGTGACGTCAATTCCAAGATTTGGTGAGTTTTCAGAGAAGGCACAGATAATCTGATAGTAAGTGAAGTCTTCAAGCGTGTGCCCCCACATATACCCAGCAGTCACCCCTGACCCGACAGCAAGGCCAGACTGATCTAAAGACCATGTCATGACCTCTTGTAATATGAGTTGGAGAGCCAGGATCATGTATATACAAGTGTGGAGGACTTCTGTCTCTCCCAGGATAACAGCAGAGGATACTAGACTCATATTATCCCATAAAATCAGAACGTTTGTAATTCCCGAGAATGAAACCTGTCCCCTGCAGGAAAACAATTTTCCACTGAAATGCACTGAATTTTATTGACCAGCACCTATACCGTTATAATTCAGCTCATATTAATCACTACAATCACTGTCTCAACAGTAATATTTTTTTTCCAATCAGATGAATTCACCATCCTGTTTGCCATTTGTTATGTGCTATTAATTATCAAGCGACCCTAAACTTTGACCCTAAACTCAATAATTACCATACCTCCTCCTGTGCCTCGAGGTGTGACCCTGGGCAGGTACTAGTGTTGTCACGATACCAAAATTATGAGTTCGATACCGATACCTGCCTAAATATCTCGATACCGATACTGAAACGATACCACGGTAAAAACCTAAAACATCAGGAAAAGTAGTGGAATAATGGATGACAGAACATGGAACTTAAAATTATTTTATTGATAATTCACTCTTTTGCAGGAATTCAGGTTACTTAGATTGTAACAAACATATTTAGCTTTTGCAGCTACTTTTTGGTAAGTGAACTAAGAGTTAACAGGAATGTGACCTGTTTAAACTTACAAATAATAATAATAATAATCTAAATAAATCAATTAAAATATATTTTCACACAGCTGCTGAGCTATATAGCTATTTAAAATGTTTGTAAATAATTAAATCAATGACAGTGTTATTAAAGCTTTTTTTTCTGATGTCCCCTATACTTGAGTTGATGTGATTTCTTTGATAGTTAACGCTCTCATATAGACATCCACACACACATACACACACACACACACACACACACAACGCATACACACACACACACACACACACACACACACACACACACACACACACACACACACACACACACACACACACACACACACACACACACACACACACACACACACACAAGTACACACACACACACACACACACACACACACACACACACACACACACACACACACACACACACACACACACACACACACACACACACACACACACACACACACACACACACACACACACACACACACACACACACACACACACACACACACAGACATACAGACATACAGACATACAGACATTGACACATACTCATACACACACAGCCTTGGCCCATTAACATTGAGACCATAAAAGACCCCACAGCAAAAGGCACTCCTGCGGCCGACCACAGCCTCCCGAGAAGGCCCCTGGACGCCAAGGCTTCGAGCCCAGGAGAACCACAAATTCTCCACACTCTTCTAGAACAGAAGAACCACAATCTCCACACTCTTTTAGAACAGAAGAACCACAATCTCCACAATCTTCTAGAAAGGAGGAACTACAATCTCCACACTCTTCTGGAACAGAAGAACCGCAATCTTCACACTCTTCTAGAACAGAAGAACACAGATCCACTTGTTCTACATCCTCTGCTATAGACTCATCTAGACGTGGAGCGGCACACAATACGCGCGCACCAACCTTATTAACATGGATAAGTCCAGCGATCACTTGTAAATAGGACACCGTACACTCTCATCACATTGTCTCTGCCCCACAATACGTCTCATGATACAGATGCGCATGTGCGCTACGAAGAACTCACACGACTGTTCGTCCACACTCCTCTTACTAAGCGACTTAAACTGATTCCACCTGTGTTCTACATCCTTGCTCGTACCTATGAAGCTCTATCGTTTAGTAGACAGTTTGTAGATGTCGACGCACAACATAATCATCTATGTCACATAATTCTATAAATCTTACATTTCTAAGCAGTGATATTTCTTATTTAGAATTCTCATAAGTGCAGAGTGTAATCAGCATAATAAACCAATCCGTGACCTCTGGAAGACTACATGCCTATCGGATGAAAGATAAAAGTTAGACAAGAATCTAACCATAAGCAGTATAACGAGTAGAAGACCACAAATATACAAAGAACAGAACCACCACATGACAAACTCCACTAAAACAGAAAGAACAACTTTTCTAGAACAACGGCAGGACCACACTTCATGCTATGGTTCGCCTGGGCTCTAGGATACCTCTATTACTGTGTGGAGGACAAACAGAAGGACCGCATCTTCTCAGCTGTGGTCCCATACGCAAAGCCCTCTATCTTGGGGATAACATCACTGACGCGTCGGCGAATCAAAAGCTGCAAACACAAATTAGCCAAGCGGCGTGGGACCAAGCCGGCGGTTTTAAAGACATCTAATTGTGCGTGAATCAGAGGCCGCGAATGCGAAGACGAAGAAGGTATTTTTGTTAACAAAGAGGAGGCAGCAGAGGGGGGGGGGGGTTTACGACCGCGGTGTCGCTGTAGGACATCCTGAACACGCACCCCCCCGCTGGTTCCCCGCTTTATCGACTGGATCGCCCCGTGAACGATTCCCCCCCCCGAGCCCCCCGAGGAAGTGTTGGCATTCAGAGCCGACGTTTGTTTGCCCGTGTTTTGGTTTCCTAGTAACAGGTGTGTTTGTGTAGAACGTAAAGGTCACATCGATATTAAACCGCTTGGAACGCTTGTGTGCTTTCATTAGAAAGCGTTACGTTGACATGGACGTGTGCCAGTGATGCGTTCGTGTATACATGATGTACATGACGGTTTACGTTCAGTTTCAGCACTCTTGCAGCATCCACAATAGTTTAGTGTCTGGATCAGTTTCTTAATATCACAACCTGGACGAGTGGGATTTCAATCAAGAATAAGTATTGAATAATAATAATAATAATAATCTAAATAAATCAATTAAAATATATTTTCACACAGCTGCTGAGCTATATAGCTATTTAAAATGTTTTTACAAAAATAAAGTTTATTCTGTTGCAGCTGCTGAGCTTTATGTTTAAAAATTATTGTAAATAATTAAATCAATGAGTGTGTTATTAAAGGTTTTTTTTCTGATGTCCTCTATACTTGAGTTTATGTGATTTCTTTGATAGTTAACGTTATATTTGCAACCTGATATCACACCGTCATGACTCAATGTACCTCCTTGGGCAAAGAGTATTGAAGGAATCAAAACTGCGTTGCCTCCAGTTCTTTGCCGCCAGGTCTGTGTACATCGTACTGAGCACATTGCCTTTTAAGTTTGCTTGTCACAAAATTAAATCACTCGTTTGACTTTTACTATGTCGGGATGTTTTGTCGGCGAGATGCTTTGCCAAGTTGGATGTGTTGGCTCCCTTCGCCTGCGTGAGATTTGAAGCACCGATTACAGACGGGCTTTGACGTGTCCGTGGGCCATGGCTGTCGGCAACGTAAGCGAAATATTTCCATATTTCGCTCCGTGAGTCCCTTTTGTCCACAAGCTGTAGACGGCTGACAAGACCGCTTGTAGTCCTCGCAGCAGCCATGTTCACTGTGTCCAGACTGAGCACTGAGGCGAGTGAGGGAGGGGGAGGGGGAGGGCGCTCAGCCTTCAAGCTGTCACCAAGCACCACACACACACACACACAACACACACACAACACACACACACACACACACACACACACACACACACACACACACACACACACACACACACACACACACACTGCGCCGCTGTCAAACCCGCACATTGACGCAACTCATCTAATTTCTGAAGTACTGATACTAAATGAATGTGGTATAGTACCGTTTATAACAGCAGAGTAGCGCGGTACTTTTCTAGTACCGGTATACCGTGCAACTCTAGCAGGTACTGACCGGATGTGATACGACGCAGCGGTTCGGCATCTGGACTGCTGAGAAGACGTCGCTAGGCAACAGGCAGGAAGTGGAGCTGCTCAGGATGACCTCTGACCCCACCAGGCGCTCCACCGCCTGGAACACACTTTGCTTTGCGGCCAGGTCCTCAAAAACACTCTCCTGGACACACACACACACACACACACACACACACACACAGTATATAAGGCAGTGTGGCAGGGTTCTGGGTTCGAATCCCAAAATCTGCAGTCTAGCTGTAGGCATGCCCTAACCCCTACCAGCTCCTTAATGACAACAGACAATTCTAAACAATTTCAGTGTAAGTCACATTTTGGATAAAAGTGTAGCGAGTAGTAGAGAAAATGGAACCATCTTAAACCAGCTTAAACGACAGGATAAATCACTAATGTGTCTCTTTTAAATTGTCAGGCGCCATGGCAGGTTGTGAGGAGGAACTGGCTCCGTAGCATACCTGCCCCCGTGAATAAATTACCGTCATAGAAATATTTGTCCGACACCAGGGAAAGGACAGGTGTAAAATAAAGCAAACACAATACTTATATAAGTTAGGAGTAGTTGTGTTGTTAAGCCTCAAGTGACGCCTACCTTGGGTTTGTATGTTAATGGCTGATCACGATAGGGACACAGATTCTCTCACATTCCTAGTTTTATTTCAATATATACTGATTAAGATTCCTCACGTGTTGTGTTAATAACTTTACTTATGTCTTATTCCAGTTCTTTAAGTTGTTTACTTATCAGTATAGGTATTTTGTAGTTCATTCATCCTTGCTATTTCTATTTCAATATATTATATATATGATATCAGAGTTTGTATTGTGGGGTCAGTCTATTCATCATTTCCTGTATTCATTGTAATATATGTTGGGTTTAATATTCTTATGTTTTTATTAGTTAGTTTCAACAGTCTCATTTACTATCATTAATGTCTTATTCTAGTTTTAAGTTGTTTACTTATCAGCATATATATTTATAATTCATTCATCATTGCTATTTGTATTTCAATATATTATATATGTGGGATTAGAATTTGTATTGTACTATCTATTCATCATTTCCTGTATTCATTTTAGTATACATCATTTGTTTTCATTTTAGAATATGCTTGTTTAATCTTTCCTTACAACAATACTTTAGTTTATATGCTTTATAAAGAAATAATAATACTGATTTAATTCGAGGAGTTACCCGCAGAAGGAGGAGCTTCACCAGTGTATTACCATAGAGGCGTGTACATGTGTTGAGGGGAGTGTCAAGTGGGCGGGATAAAGAAACCAGGAAAGTTGATAAAAGGAGCTGTTTGAGGGGAGTTCGGGAGGGCATTCAGCTGACCGACCTCCATTTCTTATGACTGTAATAGGTTGTATTAAATGTTTTGCAATGTGTGTGTGTGTGTGTGTGTGTGTGTGTGTGTGTGTGTGTGTGTGTGTGTGTGTGTGGTGTGTGTGTGTGTGTGTGTGGTGTGTGTGTGTGTGTGTGTGTGTGTGTAGGTTGGCCAGTGTCCGGTGCGCCTCAACAAGGAGATTGATGGCTTCGCCCTCAACAGAGTTCAGTACGCCATCATCGCAGAGTCCTGGAGGCTGGTGGAGGTGGGACACACATACACACACACACACACACACACACACACTGGAATGCGTACCTTGCTAAATTATAAATATACTTCTAATATCAGCTATCATCGTTAAGATGAAGAAGTTGACTCGCCTGTCATATCTGACGTACTTCTCCTTCCCTGGTCTCATCCCCAATCGGAATCCTTCTCCAATCTCCTCTGGCCAATTGGTGTTGAGAAGAATGTACACAAACAGGATGAACTAGCAAATTAGAGCTAGCGGCTACCCTAGGGATCAGTGCTAACCTCAGTGGCATCCCTTTGAAGTGTCAACCTCTGGATTGATGTCACCATCACTGTAAACACTTGCTAGACAGGAGGTGGAGGGACATTTGATTTACATAATTGATACCCCCCCAGATAGGGTCTCTGATTACACATAGACCAAGGCAGGCCTCTTGTCTGTGGGGGGGACACCACGTTCGCAACCCTGACACAGGTTCTCCAAGCCAAGCACCCAGGCCTCTTTATGTTTGCACTCCAGTGTCTCCACTGTCTTTGCTGGTTGCTATTGTTGTTGTCAAGGAGCTCCGTGACAGTGCCAGTGGTTTTTGAGGAGGCTGATTCAGCTCCTCACCAGCGCGGTCAAGACGTGGAGACACGTCGGCAGTCACGCTTGACCTCAACCTCTGTGTTTTTGTCGAAACTAAGAGGGCTTGTCCCGGCTTAGAGGGCCCTCCTTTCTATGGTCGGGAGGCGGCTGCTGGGTTGGAACTGATGGGCCCCCCTTATCAGTACTTCTTCATTTACATTCAGTCATCCATCAGACAGCTTTTATGTAAAGCGACTTCCACGTGAGACAAAGAGAGAACAATCAAAGGACACTGTCAATAATGTTGCTATGAAAACAGCGTAAGTAGAGCTCTAGGAATCAGATATTCACAGGGAGTCAATTAATTTTCATTAGCGGTAGAGCAAATAAACGCGTGGCCGTGAGAAACATGCGTACATCCAGTGTGTGGTGGTGGTGTGGTTTTATTCGGATGTGGTGGACGCCCAGCACTCCCACCATGTTTCTGCAGACGATCCTCGCCGCTCCTTATTGGAAAAAATCAGTTGAAGCCCCAAGTGGTAAACTTAGCGATTGGTTGTTGGAGAGCGCAACCTTGACCCAGGCGGAGCACAGCTGCCGGCCGAGCGGTTTGGTCACTTGGAGACGAGGGGGGTTGGGGTGTGAACACAGCTGGAACAAACTGAGCCGGGCTGAACTGACCTGAGTTCTGTTTCCACCCGGTCAACAAGCAGGATGTTAAATGTATTGGATCATGCAAATTCCATCCTGCTAAAAAACACATACATACATACATGCATACATACATACATACATACCGTACATGCACACATACATTGTCTGCCGTTATGCGTTCTACCCATATGAGGTAGTTAGGTCAGGCGAACATTGAAGACAACATGGAGTGATCTTCACATTCTGTGAAATGGGTCTGGGTTTTCCAGTGGAACAAGTTATTGGCACAGTGCTAAAACTTTCTTTTGGTTCTTCAGAAAAGGTAACAGGAACGCCATGCATCACTGGCCACCTATGAGTAGGGGAAGTGTGTAAACATGTTGTGGTGTTAGCATGTGATGATCAGTCACCGACATGCTAGTGTTACAGTAATAGACTTTTGGTAACGTGCTCAGAATGGCACTTCTGCTCTTATCCCAGCTATTATGCAGGCACCTAGCAATTATGAAACTCGTTCTATTAACCCTGCAATTATGAATGCTTGAAACCAGCTCTATTCTTATCTTTATGTACCACAGCAATATAATGCTGTCTCCTTCAACAAATGTACTCTTTGTAAGTCACTTTGGATAAAAGCGACTTACAAACGCCGACTTGCAAGTGACATACCAAAATATAAATGTAAGTGCTGTCAGATAAATACACATTAAGCCTTTATACAGCACGAATAATAGACTAAATAAATAAATAAATAAATAAATAAGTTCTTAAAATGTCAAAATCATATGTTGATTAAATAGGTAATTCATTTGGGTTTAAAAATAGTTTAAAATAAGTACATCGGTTATTTCCTTTGTAATTAATAGCGGAACTAAGTGTTGTCTTGTTCATGGCGGAACTAAGTTTGTCTTGTTTCTGGTGGGACACGTTATGGGGACCAGTTTTTTGGATTCCGATATTTTCGTATAACAAGCAGCGCGAGCATGCACTTGAGTTGTGTGAAAGAAAAGATGTAAATAATATAACATTAAAGTAAGAAAGATAACGTTAATGAAATAAGAAGATGAGTATTAAGACGATTGTAGCGTCTGAAGCCCAAGCAGACGGACAGGACTTTCCAGGACTAAAATACCTCTTTTAAGACAAAGCGGCCAAAGAGGTAAAATGTCTTTGTTCGATGTTCCCGCCATTTTTTGGAGTTTATTTCCCTTGATGCTGTTGACTGTACAGCTACTAATTCATTGTACTGTTTTTTGTCATATTGTAACATTCAGTTGTTACGGCGTTGAAAGAGCATCAGAGAGAGGGAGAAACAAGGAGGAAAAGTGCAAGGAATAAAACGCCCGTTTCAAAGACTCGACCTGTGTCTGTGTTGTCTTGGAGGAGTTACAATAAATGTCAATGTACATATACAAGAATTGTTTTTGTTTTTTTGCGGTGCCAATAGCGACCTGGATTGCGAGTTATGTAGCATGAGCCTGCAGGGCTAAAGCAGTCAACCAGATGAACCGAATGAGGAAGCAAACACAAACAAACACACGTCCGTAATATGTCACGTTCATATTTCTGTTAACAGTCAAAGCTTTCCACCCACGTAGAATGTTTTTTTCTTTTGTTTTGTTTGGTTTTGTTTTTGTTTGTGTTACGACGCCGACGCCTCGTCGGTGTCCCTAGCATGCACAATGCGGAATTAAACTGCAGTCAATATAGAGGAGACCAGAGAAACCTGATGAGCAGCTTCAGGACTGCCCATAAATATGCCAAAACACACACACACACACATACACATCATTTTTCCATCTCAGGAACCTGGCAAAGATCCGACCTCTGCTCTCCCAAACAACTGCTGAACGCCTCATTCATGCCTTTGTTTCGTCCCGCCTGGACTATTGCAATGCCCTCCTGGTGGGGGCATCTGCAAAATGCATAAACCGGCTGCAGTATGTCCAAAATTGTGCTGCCCGTGTTCTCGCCCACACCTCCCGCTGTGAGCACATCACTCCAGTGTTATTCAGCCTACACTGGCTCCCTGTCAGTTCACGCATTGACTTTAAAGTTCTAACCCACACCTACCAAGCCATCCATGCCACTGGCCCATCCTACCTCTCTGACCTTATCGAACTGTCCTGCCCAACACGTACACTCCGCTCCTCCAGCTCCATCTCTCTGCAGCAGCCACGCTGCAGACTTAAAACCATGGGAGCCAGGGCATTCAGTTGTGCTGCTCCACGCTGTGGAACTCACTCCCAGACCCCATCAAAGAGGCAGAGTCACTCAAATCTTTCAAAGCTCTCCTCAAAACACAC
>PIJE02002770.1:0-40000 GCA_002895965.2 Coryphaenoides rupestris | reverse complement strand
AGCCTTTGATGAGGTCTAGTAAGAGCCAGTAATCCAACTCTGCCAGGATGGGTCCGCCTGTGGTGCCAGCGACCGGGGACTGGGGACCCAACCCTAGCCCTGGCTGGTCCCAGGAGACCCCTGGCTGGTCCTCACAAAACTAGATTCAGTCCAGAAAACTAGACAGACCTAGGGCTGTTTTGCGATTTATTTTGAAAGATATTGGAATATGGTTCACTATTAATGGGAATCATAATTTTTGCACTGAAAAAAATATTGTGATGTGACGTTTGTTGGGGTCTATACCAACAAACCTTTTTTCTTATATTGAGAGAAAAATAATTGTCGCCTCTGTAGCACCACAGTGCTTAATCTATCATGGTGTTATAAAGATACATTTACACACTTCACCCATATAAAAATAAAATTGCAGCTTCTGCGATTTGGATATTGTGCTTGGCCATATTGCGATTTCGATAATATTTCAATTCATTGTTCAGCCGTAGACGGAACCCAGAAAAGTAGATGAACCTCAGAATACGAGATGAACAACAGAATATTAGGACTGACCTCAGAGAACTAGATGATCCAAGAAAACTAGATGGACTCTGTTTCCAGCTAGACGATCCCAGAAAATTAGGTGGACCTCAGAACTCTAGATGGACAACAGAAAACAGACCTCAGAAAAATAGACAGACCTCAGAAAAGTAGATGGGCCGTGGAAAGCTAGACGATCCCAGAGAATTAGACGGACCGCAGGAGACTAGACGACCCCAGTGAACCAGACAGACCTCAGAAGTCTGGAAGACAGAGCCCTGGCTGGTCCCCAGGAGACTGTATTCCTACAGGGAGCCCAGGATCATGCACTATTGATGGATCTCTAGTGCCCAATACCAGCCAATCAGGTACTGCAGCACTTGATTACCTCTCACTGTCCTGGCTCGGCCTCTGTCTCACTCTCTATGACTTGCCCCCCTCCTTTGTCTTAGCTGGGCCTCTCCTCTCTAGGCTAGGCTGTATATCCACAGAGAACCTGAAACCTAAAAATCTGTTATTCATTTGAGAAAACATCAGGCAGACAGGCAGACGGGCAAAGACAGACATTGCACAGAGATGAAAATAGACTCCATATCTGAGAATAGCCTTGCAAAGTGGAGCGGTGCGAGCTAAGCTCCAGTTGTTATCTGTTACACCGAGGTGTCAGCAGAACTTCCAGTCGGTCTCTGATAATTACACCCCACTCGACCTGCTCCTCACCACCCCAGCAGCTCTACGTCGGCCATGGAACTAGGGCCATAGAAACTCCTGGAATTAAGGTATGGGGCGTGTAAACCTGCTGGTCAGGTACAGTGTGATGGCCTTGTGAGACACTTGGGCGTCTTCTTCTCGCTGACTTTTTGGGCTTTTTGGGCTTCAGTCTCGAGTCATGAATAAAACTCCCTCCCCTGAGTGCCGATTGGCCCATCCATTTTTGGGGAGGTTTGAAAGTTGGTTTCAACGGCCCGTCTGATCTTCAGGATGATCAGGATGGTTGCCACGTTTTAATGGTATGAGGTCCAGGGTGTAAATAATGTGAAGCCATTTGATATGATAAAAAGGCTGTTTAAATAGGCCACATTTGCTCATCAGATATTTTTCCAGAATTGACTGGGCGTGGCAGTAATATGGTATGAGTGTACTCGGTCTACCGCCGCCCGCAGGCGGTAGACCAGACCTGATTAGGTATGAGGTCACACCTAATTGTAGATAATCCACCTTAATAACATTTAACATTTAATAACATCCGGTTACGGGTATAGGCTTTTCGTTCGTTATGCGTGTATCTGCAGATTGACTGGAAAACATGTCTCACTTTGACAATGCATACTGGATGCCAATAACACTAAAAACATTCATTGAAGCAAATAGTTTAAGTTTGTCCCTGCGTGACCGGGGACATTGGGAGTGAGTAACTCGCAGAGGCGGTGTGACGTTGTGGGTTTGTGTAAGACATAAATGTTGCCACCTTAAAGAGCCACTGATCTATGGCAGGATCTTCCATTATAGGAATGTCAACAAACAGACCCTCTTTATGATGGCGGCCAAGAAATGATTTGTGAGGCTGACAAGTCAGACAAGTCAGAAAATCATTAGCTTTCTTTGTTTTTAACGCCACACTATAGGAGCGCCCCCTTTGAAAACAATGGTTTTGTGTTTTCTTCACGTTCTGCGTCCTTCACAGGTTTGTTTAATGTTCAATCCTCTGGAACACAAGACATACATGTTACATACAGTACATGTGAGGGAAATAGCAGGGAGCAATACAGAACTGTCTGGTGGCATTACTCATGATGCCTAGCTCACACTAAACCTTACCATAACATATTATTAACTGAATCAAATGTTTCTGTAATGGTTTTCAGTTCTAAATATAGCAGACTAGCTACTATGTTCACTACTACACTGTGATACATAGACCTAGTAGTCAAACAGAATACTGATTCTGTGATTTCATATAATAGTCCTAAAAAATATATGCCAAACTTGAACCTAATAATAACTATAAAGTAGTAATTAGTCACAGTAGTCATGCCATACAGGATAGGAATGTACATTCATGTGACAGATTGGTTTCACAAGATGTCATGGCAAAAGGGCAACACTGTCTCATGTTAAACGTTATACCCTAACATCAACCTTTGGGATTTTTAAACCTGGACCACATTTCCCCATAATTTTTGGGTCTAACTGACTAATGCATACAAACATTTTTTAAATTGGTCCAGTATGGCGCGAGAACGCAGCACAGAACCTCTGCATTGTAGCCCTTGGGCCAATTCCGGGCTGGTTGTTTTTACCACTGTCAGGCTCAGCTTGTGTTTGACAACATTATGGAAGAATCCCAACAATTTTTTTTTTCTTAACCATTCACTTGATCCAGTCTGTTTGTTGTTGTGTCTAGCCCAGTTTCATTGTTGTCAAAAACGTGTAACAATCTGAGCCTGACAGGAGCACATTGACCATTGCTATTGCCCCAAAGGGTTACAATGCAGACGTTTTGCAGCTCCGTCCTCGGTAAATATTGCTCACAATTTAAAACGAATGTGTTTTGTTCGTCGTCGGTTAGGCCCAAAGTCTGTACAGTTTGACCGTCCCCATCTGTCGTCCCCTGTAGGTCTGGAGGACTACCTGCAGCGCTACAGAACAGGGATGAGGCGCGTGCTGAGCTCCGCCGGACCAGTCCCTCAGTTCTCAGGAGAAGCAGTGGAGCGAATCACCAAGGTAACCATCACCATCAAACCCATCACTGCCACAATGTGCACCATGGCAACAACCGCCGGCAACAACACACCACGAGTCGTTAGGTGTGTGTTGGGCTGTGGCGTGTAATCGATTCTTAATTTTGAACAAGTTGATCAACTGAAAATTAACATAAATGTAATTTTGATAATCAATTAAGTAAACTATCGAGGGTAAATACCAAACATTTGCTGCTTAATGAAATTTTAATATTTGTTTCATGGATCCAACATTTTTTGCAGCACCTCAGATTAAGCAAATTTAAGACATTCCTTCCTTTATAGACAATTAATCAAAAGTCATTAGATTAAAGTATGAGAATAATGGTTAGTTGCAGCCATGTGTGTTTGTGTGTGTGTGTGTGTGTGTGTTTGTGTGTGTGTGTGTGTGTGTGTGTGTGTGTGTGTGTGTGTGTGTGTGTGTGTGTGTGTGTGTGTGTGTGTGTTAGGACACAGAGCCACCAGTCATTTAGGAGCAGATAGTCAGGGAGCCGCAGGGTGAACATTAACATCAGTGAAGGTCTCCGCCCGTTACGAAGCAATTAGTCAGTGGGGAGTGGTTGTGGTGTTTTGGTGGCTGGTTTAATCAGCTTCACGCCAAGCTAGAGTCTGGGGTTGCACACCCGAGGTGCATTGACTAATCAGTGTCCACAGGTTAAACCAATCGTCACCGGACACACACTTAAGGGAGAGGCTAGGATGCTGTAATTTATTCTCCATTGGTCTTACAATTTCTGAATAACTAGACACACCTCCTGCCCATGACCTTGTGAATGGGAGCCTTGAAAGCCATGTTAGTGGTGTGTAGCACGCGATCTAACCGGCTATGATCAGGTTATTGAGGAAGTGGTGGGGGTGATGTGGGCCGTAATTATAATATATTTAGAGCATATATTAAAAAAATGCAAACATTCAACTATATATATATATTGATTTGTGACTGCGTGCGAGGGGAAGGTTGTGAGGGACATGTCACAGATCACCCGGTCATATTGGTCGTCACGCTAAGCAGCTGCATGTTCTGGTAGATCTGACGCTCCATGGTCGGTGTCTCCATGTAGCGAGCCTAGCCGGGTCACATGTTGCCCTGTTAGCCACACTTGCACGGGTGCACCGCATGTGACACGACCATGCACTAATGCACACTCATCACACAGCTAGCTAGCAGACGTGGGGTGGGCTCCAGATAGACACGGTCAGTTGAAAATGTTTGAGAAGCACAACCCTTGTTAGTTTGGGGTCTCTTAGGTAGACCAATAGACGGCAACTTTAGGCATATAACCTATATCACCAACCTCTCCTCTCTGCTCTCCTTTCCTCTCTCCATCTCTGCCATTTATCCTCTTCCCCTCCTCCTTATCCTTCTCTTCTCTCCTCCTCCTCCTCCTCCTCCACCTCCCCCTCCAGGAGATGAGTGAGTTGATCCCCAGCCAGCAGGAGCACCTGTCAGCCAGGAGAGAGAGGAGAGACCACCTCCTCATGGGTCTGGCTCGCCTGAAGAAGGAGAAGCACTGAGACCAGACCTCCTCAGACCAGACCTGAGAACCCTCTCTCTGGGAACCCCTGGGTTTACAAAGTAAAGGTCCTGCTTGGTTGTTGCCATTTGTCAGATCTAGGTTGTTTCGGTGCCAAATTACCAGCAGGGCTTTTTATTTTGTGATGGGTGATTTTTCGGCAGGGCTTTTATTTTGTGAAAGTTTAATTCTCGGCAGGACTTATCACTTTGTTGAAGTTTAATTCTTAGTCTGTACTGAATTACACACCTCTCCTCAGGGGACAACATGGTGATGTTCATGAATTATATATTGTCAATAAGATACATATGTTTGTTTCCTGTGAATTATTCCATTGACTGTAACACACTGTATCATTTAACACACAATAAACACGTCTGACAATTACAATTACAGCCTCTGCGTGAAAGAGTTTTAAAATAGGTCCCGTGTTGTGCGTGTCTGCTGCGTGACGTCTCCGCGCCTATAGAGACACGTGGACGCGCCGGCGGTTCATCCGCGGCGAGGTGCGACATTCCGGATGGAGACACGGGAACGTGAATATCCATCACTGATTTCACGCTGTCCATGCGTGCAGTCAACAGGGTTGTTGTTTTTAATATTCTATGCGTAAAACAAAACAAAAAATAATAATAATAATAATAATGTAATGTTTAGTTTGTATTTAACCGGGTGGTTTTAGGCATATGGAAACCGGCATATGAAATGATTGATTATTCGACTGTTTAATTATCTATTGTTTTATTCTACTGCTATGCAACATGCCACATGAATTTCCTTTGGGGATTAATAAAGTTCTATCTTATCTTATCTTATCTTATCTTATCTTATCTTATCTTATACAAAACCCCATCCACACGAACCCCTGTTGAGCCCCCCCCCCCCCCCGGTGCTCTAGCCCCGCCCAGCCGGTGTGCGCGGGCGGGCCTCATAAGTGGAGACGCACCTGGAGACGGGTCTCATCTCACCTCGCACCCCGCCGACGACCGGCCGCTGCAATCACATTCGATCACTCGCGGCGCGTACAGGTGGATAGAATACTTTGTTCTCAGTCACATGGCTTCCATTCTGCTCTGACTCTGGTGCGACTCCTGCATGGACGTTACATTGCAAGGACAACAGGTGAGTTATATAGTTTATATATGTTTATTTCTCGGTGGCTAAAATCTATATTTTCCCCCTCCATTAATCCCAACAGGTTTGACGTCTCATCCAGCCCAGCCCCGAGATTTAAAAACAAATGAGTAAAAGCTCTTTTTTTGTTAGAAGTAGAAACTTGGTAGTAAAAAAAGGCTTACAATCAAAAACTTTTTTTGTGCCCCCCCCCCCCCCAAGGAATGCTAATGAACACATGTATTTGTGTGGGCTGTTTGTAGGCCTATTGCCCGTTTCGATAGGTCAAATGACATGTCGAAAATGACATGTCCCTGGTGGTCTGCTTTATCCTGGGTGAACACTAGCTTTTAAGTCTACACAGAGGTTTCTGGGCAATATTTTGCTCAGCATTTAACTTATGGCCATGCTCTGTGCTCCATACAGAGCAGCTGTGTCCACATTATTAATACTAATAAGCAGTAAGTAGGGGGGCTGGGGGGCTGCAGCACCCCCCTGGGTTTTGGGGAGGAACTATTTTTGTTGTTATAAAAAATGTAATATTAGAAATGTATATTGATGATACAAATCAAACTTTAGTTTACTAGACTAGTCATTATGCCTGTCAAGTTGAATGACATTGCTTCTGCTTCTAGCTATATGTCTCGTTCACAAAAAAATATTTCAGATATTTTCAAGAGCCCTGATGGGGAGTACTGGCTTTGTTTAAACACATTAAACTTTATTTATTAAAAAAATCTGTTTGGTTTGGCTGTTTGGTTTAATTGGGGTAGACTGGCCACCTTGTGAGTTCTGAAGAATTATAGGGTAGCCGTCGGCCTGGCCCATTTCCAGTCAGTAGTAGGGGCGGCAGTAGCTCAGGAGGTAAGAGTGGTTGTCTGGCAACAGGAAGGTTGCTGGATCGATCCCCGGGCTCCGCCTAGCTAAGTGTCGAGGTGTCCCTAAGCAAGACACCACCTAACCCTAACTGCTCCTGACGTGTTGGTTGTTACCTTGCATGGTTGGCACCGCCATCGGTGTATGAATGGGTGAATGTGAGGCAACTATAAAGCGCTTTGGATAAAAGCACTATGTAAATGCAATCCATTTACCATTAATATGTCCTATTGAAATAATTAATTTGCAATTTTATTTCTACGCCACAGCGGGTACTCGGGATGGCTAATCACATCTTTGTGGGGTCATGTGCCCCAGCCCTGGCTCTAGAGGATGTTCAGAGTCTAAACTGCACTCTGTTTCTCTTTCCCGTAGGCAGTTTGAGTTCCCATTGTTGCTGTGGTGATGAGCTGGGGCGTGCTGTACGCCCAGCTGGGCGGAGTCAACAAGCACTCCACCAGCCTGGGCAAGATCTGGCTGTCGGTGCTCTTCATCTTCCGCATCACCATCCTCGTCCTCGCCGCTGAGAGCGTGTGGGGCGATGAGCAGTCGGACTTCACCTGCAACACGCAGCAGCCTGGCTGCAAGAACGTCTGCTACGACCACTTCTTCCCCGTCTCCCATATCCGGCTGTGGTGCCTGCAGTTGATCTTCGTGTCCACGCCCGCGCTGCTGGTGGCCATGCACGTGGCGTACCGCAAGCGGGGCGACAAGCGATCCATGCTGGCGTCCAACGGGCCAGAGAGGACCACGGAGCTGGAGACACTGAAGCGCCGTCGGCTGCCCATCACCGGCCCGCTGTGGTGGACCTACACCTCCAGCCTGTTCTTCCGGCTGCTGTTCGAGGGCGGCTTCATGTACGCTCTGTACTACATCTACAACGGCTTCCAGATGCCCCGGCTGGTCAAGTGCGAGCAGTGGCCCTGCCCCAACAAGGTGGACTGCTTCATCTCGCGGCCCACCGAGAAGACCATCTTTACCATCTTCATGGTGTCATCGTCGGCCATCTGCATGATGCTGAATGTGGCGGAGCTGGCCTACCTGGTTGTCAAGGCCCTGCTGCGCTGCTCCAACCGCGCGGCACGCCGGAAGCAGTCCTACGGTAACCATGACAACGACGACAGCAGCCGGGCGGCGCGGGACAAGGCTCTGCTGGAGAACAGGAAGAACGAGATGATGATGATGCCGCCGCCCAGCACGGACTCCAGCAACAAGACCGTCTGAGGTGGAGACGGAGATGGAGAGGTGGAGCTCTAAAAGACGTTGCATGGAGATGGAGAGGTGGAGCTGGAGATGGTGCAGTTGAGAGATGGAGAGGTAATGACCGTCTCATGTGTGCTGGACTCCGTGAAACGCAAAATGTGAAGAAGCAAGAAATGAACCAGCCATTTGTATTAGAATTAACAAGTAGACAATATATCGTTGTTGAAATACTTTGATGTCACGGTTTTGAAGATTTATGCAAACCCCCCCCCCCCCCCCCCAGACAGATTGTTGTGTTCATGAAGATGTGTGTTTGTTTGTTTTTAATTTATTGTGGACGTTTGTGGTTTTAGTGGTTTGAACGGGGAGCTTCGCAGCGTGAAGGGTTGAACAGCAGTAGAGCTGGTCCACAGCGCCACCTTGTGGCACACAGGCGCACATGCAAGAACACGTCCACCTCTTCCCGGTTTTATCTTTGAAGGAAATTAATGTAACATTAAGGGCGACTCAAGTGCTTTAACTCTTCCATTTGCTATTTTCGTTCTTTTTATGTGTCTTTTTTTTCTCTTTTATTCCTGCTGTCTTATCACTGTGACAACGTTTAGGTCGTGCGTCGTTCACTTAACAATGATACGAATGGACTGACAGTGGGAGGAGGAGGGGGTGACCTACTGTTGTTCTTTAGGGGCGTGGGGGGTCCGGTATCGGCTTCCAGAGTGTCTTTATTTAGCCTGCAAGCAGACCACAGGTCTCCTCAACGCAGAACTACTTTGTCTTTTTTTTTTCCCGTGCGCAATTTGTGTGCGCAGCGCAAATGCGTAATTACGCACTTGGCACAGAGCGTCCACCCGAAGTGTCTTAAAGAATAAAACTATGCATCTTCAGTGTATACACATCTCTTGAGTACTTACACTGTTATAATCTATACATCTATGCATTAGGCCTACCTGGACGTACAGTCGTATGTGTATTTGTGTTTTCATGTTATATTTTACAGTAATGTTTTAATGAACGTTCCATTGGCATCGCCTTGCTTTACTACCCTAAATGAAGAAATGTGCCTACTTATTGTTGTTAAATGTGCACTTTGACTTTTTTTAGATTAATAAACTGAACAATGTATGTGTGTGTGTGTGTGTGTGTAAGAATTTTCAAAAAAGTTGTGGAGATAACTGGCATCCTCCCTGTTCAGTTTGTTTATTCCCCTTCTCTCAGCGCACACACACACAGAGAGAGAGAGGCAGTAGTGATGGAAGGTGTCCGGGGCGTGGCCGTGCGCCGTGATGACTTGGTGAATCCACTCACGCGTGGTCCCACACACACACACACACACACACACGCCACACACACAGCGAGCGACGCGGGTGAGACTTGTTGCCATGGCTCCGAGCGGGAGGAGGCAGCAGCTGCGTATCACCGAGCCTCGCACCCGAGCTTCAACCTCCCGCCGCCACTGAGACGCCCGCCACACGCACCGCGGGGGGCAGGCGCGACTTCTCTGCGGGTTTGGATCTGACCCGACGGGACCCTGTGACCTGTGAACGCGTGAAGAAGAAGTTGGTTCAAGACCCCCGCCCCCCCCCACCCCCAGAGCACCAGCACCACCACCACCCCCACCCTCCTCGGCCAGGCTGCACCTGACAAGAGTTTGGTAAGCTGGATGGAGAGAGAAGAGGACCCCCCCACCACGCACACACACACCCCTCCCTCCTTCAACCCCTATATGATGTGTTGTGTTGCTGTAAATACTTTAATATTTCAATGAAAGCAGGACAAAGGGATGCCAGGGGTCCTTTTCAGGGAGAGAGACAGAAACAGAGAGAGAGGGGGAGAGAGGGTGAGGGTCTAGCTCTCTCTGTATTGTCAGGGGAGGTATGCGTTTGGAGTTGAACTTGGGTTTGAAATGGTTAAAACTTTTCTTTCTTCTTTTTTGCCATAAATCTGACCATATATTTCAATATAATCTTGTTTGAATATTGTAGTGGCCTGTATGATCATGTGTATGTTTCTTTGACAAGTTTAGTCAAATGTGAAGGATCAGTTGAATTTAGTGGTTGGATGATAAGTGTGTAACAAAGTTTAGCTAAATGTGGAAGAATTTTGAAGTATCTTAATATGCAGTCGTTGATAATAGGATACATAAGATAGTACTTAATTCACTGTGCCACCAGTGACATATTTGCCCTCCAATATGCTTGTGATATGTATTTGGTTAAATAAAGTAATTTAAAAGTGATTTACTGTTACGAATAGAGTAATTGTGTAAGCCATAAATTAGTTGACATACACTGACTTTAGAGCTGGACAATATGAAGTTTAACACAGTTAAACAAGCTAACAAGTAATGTTTTCGTTAACGTTTCTCTGTTCTCCATTTCTTTCCTCTCTCTCCCAGGTGTCTACATATTGTGAAGCCTAAGCGATGGATTTATTACCTCTAATAGAAGAAATAAATAGTAAGTATCTTGCTCTCTCTCTCTCTCTCTCATCTCTCATCTCTCTCACCTGTGTGTGTGTGTGCACGTTTATTTACGGCATATTCACGTGCACGTGGCTCTTTAAATCAGAATCAAACACCACAGAGAACGACCTGTTGTCTGATGTCAACTTCCCTCTTTAAGTTTCTTTCTTTACAATCAAAAAGGTATAAGATATGTTTCTTAATACTAATAATATGATAATAATATGCTAATAATGATAATAAGGAATGATGTATGTTTGTCGGAGTGAGCACAGACATCGTTAGAAAACATTGAATGATTAACGTGTTGCGAAATAATTTTAGTTTGATTTCTGGTTTAAATCATTGTATCGATTGGTTATCGGTGTGTGTGTGTGTGTGTGTGTGTGTGCGTGTGTGTGTGCGTGTGTCTACATAAATGTGTAAGTGCATGTGCTAGTCTGTGGCCTATTTGTGTATGTGCCTCTATATGCGTGTATTCGTGTACGTGTGTGGGTATTTGTCAGTGTGTGTGTGTGTGTGTGTGTGTGTGTGGGTATGCGTGTGTGTTGTCTGTCTGTTTGTGTGTGTGTTTCGCCGCTATATTGTTGATCTCAGCACATGCCTGCAGAGCAGTCGAGCGGACAGGTGAGAGAGAGAGCGAGCGAGAGGGTGAGAGACATAGACCGAGAGTGACCTCGGGCTCACTCTAACACCTGCTCCATACAGTTAATCGGCCTCTCAATAGCGGCGGGCCGTGCACAGAGTGCTGCGCTATGCCCGTTTGATTTGTTATGGATACCAACCCTCGCTCAGCCTTATACTGAACACTCAACCCTGCCCTAGCGTCCTCGAGCAATCGACCCTTGCTTGTCTAGTAGAGTCCCTTTCCCCACCCCTGCGCGTGTTGAGTGTGTGTGTGGATAAACGTCGTTAAATTGGGTCTCTGTTTCGCCCTTGTGACCCACAGAGGCTATTGCCAAAAAAAACGAGATTTACGTGCGTTTGTATGTCACATCATCATTTTCACATTATAAAGACCATCAGATGTCATTAGAGTATCCATTAGTGACCTCGAAACTTTGCCATTTAAAAATTGTATGAGTATATATATTTTGTTATATATATTTGTTACTGGGACATTTCCGTGGACAGGTGGAGCCGGGGACGGGCCACCAGAAACTGGAACGTCTGGTCACCCTGATGTTGACTGTGTTGAGGCACATGTTGAGCATGTGTCTCGTGAGTGTCTAGCCTGTTGAGTGTGGTACTGGCTCTAGAGCCAGACTCATGAAGCTCTCTCTCTCTCTCTCTCTCTCTCTCTCTCTCTCTCTCTCTCTCTCTCTCTCTCTCTCTCTCTCCATCTCCCTCCTCCCCCCCTGACCCCCATCTCCCTAGGCTAGAGATCTTCAAGCATGGGGGACTGGAGCTTTCTGGGCCGGCTTCTGGAGAATGCGCAGGAGCACTCGACGGTGATCGGGAAGGTCTGGCTCACCGTTCTCTTCATCTTCCGCATCCTGGTGCTGGGCGCCGCCGCCGAGGAGGTATGGGGCGACGAGCAGTCCGATTTCACCTGCAACACGCAGCAGCCTGGCTGCGAGAACGTGTGCTACGACCAGGCCTTCCCCATCTCCCACATCCGCTTCTGGGTGCTGCAGATCATCTTCGTGTCCACGCCCACGCTCATCTACCTGGGCCATGTGCTGCACATCGTGCGCATGGAGGAGAAGCACAAGGAGAAGGAGGAGGAGCACCACCTCAAGGTCAGCGGGTTCCCCGAGGACAAGGAGCTGCTGTACCGGAACGGAGGAGGGGGAGACGGTAAAAAGGTGAAGCCGCCGATCAGGGACGAGCATGGCAAAGTACGCATCCGAGGTGCCCTGCTGCGCACCTACGTGTTCAACATCATCTTCAAGACTCTGTTCGAGGTGGGCTTCATCCTGGGGCAGTACTTCCTGTACGGCTTCCACCTGCGGCCACTGTACAAGTGCTCCCGGTGGCCCTGCCCCAACACGGTGGACTGCTTTATCTCCCGGCCCACGGAGAAGACTATCTTCATCATATTTATGCTTGTGGTGGCGTGTGTGTCTCTTTTGCTCAACCTGTTGGAGATCTACCACCTGGGATGGAAGAAGCTGAAGCAGGGCGTGACCAGCGAGTTCTGCCCCGACCACCTGATGCAGGCTGCCGGCCCGCTGGCCCATACAGAGGGCACAGCCTCTCTCGGGGCACCGCACCTCCTGAGCTACCCCCCCACCTACAGCCACATATCGGCGGGCAGGGGGGGGGCGCCCGCAGAGTTCAAGATGGAGGAGCACCAGCAGGAGGAGGTGGCGCAGACACCTCCCCCCACGCCCCCTGCTGCCCACTACTACATCAGCAACAACAACAACCACCGCCTGGCTGCGCAGCAGAACTGGGCCAACCTGGCAACCGAGCAGCACACCCGCCAGATGAAGGCCGCCTCCCCCACCTCGTTCTCCTCCTCCAGCAGTGACGCGGCCCGGCCTTGTTCAACTAGCCCCGCCCCCTTTATGGCGGTCCCCGGCGATGCTGCGGCCCCTGATGACATCGCAACCGGCGCCGACGGAGCTGGATGGCCCGTTGAGCCGGGCCACCAGGAGGAAGAGGAGGTTACCATGATAACAGTGGAGATGCATGCGGCGGCCCCCTCCCCAGACCCCCAGCGACTGAGCAGAGCCAGTAAGAGCAGCAGCGTCCGTGCCCGGCAAGATGACCTCACCATCTGAAGCCCCCAACACCCCACCCCCCCCCCCCCCCCCCCCCCCCCCCCCCCCACACACACCACACACACAAACACACACCTTCCAGAATCCTTCCACGATCCATGACCCCTGACCCTCAACACCCCAACACTACACACACACACACACACACACACACACAGAAAGACACACACACACACATATCCAGAAAATTGTGCCCAGAGCGAGGAGACCAGAGGGACAGGAAACAGGAAGTGGAAAACCTGCAGTTAGGTGGAACTACATCCACAGTCCACAGCCACTGGTGAGTTGTAGACTCTAAACTCTGTGTAGTCCTGAACCCGTGACGGGAATATCACCACAAACATGTTTGCAGAAGTAGTTTGATTTGATTTGGTGGAGGTAGAGAGGTGTGCTATTACTTATGGAGTTGGTTTAATATGCACATTAATCGATGAACATTTATACATCGCATCAATCCATTATTGCTAATTCAGGGTCCAACCACTGACGGCAGCACACATATTGACACACCTCTAACCATTTCCTTGGCTTTGCCCACAATCCCCTTATGTGGATCTGTGGATCACATTGGGAGTAGATAGTATTTCCAATAGATATTCCCAGATTCCAGAAGTACGAGCACAGCTGATCCACGAATACAACCACATTTTGAGGCATTGAGATTTGAGCTTTTTTTTTTTTAAGCTTTTTTAAAGCTTTTAAAGCATTTTTCATCATCAAGGGCATCAATTGGCCCCTGTTGGCCAATTAAACATGTGCCAATAACTAGTTCCACAACAACAAAAATTGCTGGTCATCACCCAGTTCGTAAACATATTATCATATTAACTCGTACCGTTCACGGTGTGAACCACGGTACATCAAACTGATAACTTTTTCATTTTTAATTTACTTTCACTTCCCTAATGTTTCTGTATGGAGATACTTGTACAAGATACATGTAACTGGAAAAGTAGAAACCATGTTTTACGCTTTATTTGCTTTCAGACGATGTCGCCTGCTTTTCCAACAACCTCTGAGTTCTACGGACAGAGCAAGACGTTGCCCATGTACCCCTCACCCCCTCATTCCCCTCACCCCCTCATCCTCTCATTCGCCGCCGACCCCTCCCCTCATTCCTTAATGCTCCTCATTCCCCTCACCCCCTCACCCTCTCATTTGCCGCAGACCCCATATTAGCAGCTTTCTTCAGTTTGTGTTCATTGTACCCAATGACAAACTTCTCCATATTTTGTTCTGCATTTGTGTTTTTTTGATTCTTAAAGTTTACATTTTAGTAGTTGATAAAGATTTGCACATTTAGGCTTCATAATGCTGTTCTTCGCTGATGATATTGGTATTGTTTTAGAGAGAATGGCACTGTGTTGCCAGTCTCTACGATCCTTAAAGGCTCCTACCCACTAGGCAACAAACCCGCCGATTCTAGAGCAACTGACTCGGCCAGTCATCACACTCCCCTGACAACTCAGGGGAGTGCGATCGGGGCTGAAGTCACCTCTGAGTGTTGTATAAGGTGGGGAGTCTCAAGACACACGATTATGCCGCCCCCTTTAGAGATCGGAGGGCAAAGACTTTGTAAAACTTGTTTGGTATTATTGGGCCAAACTCGTATAGTTGTGTGCCACTGAGACTGAGCATCGGCGGATTACACTGCAACAGTCAATGAGATTTGAAATCAAGAAGGACCATTGCGGTTTGAGGTCAAGAACAGCCAATTGCGTGAAGGGGCCTCCTTGTCATTTCAGGTCTGCTAGCAAACAACAGAAAAATACATAAAAGCTGCTGTGTAGTGGATGCACTAAACAAACAGCGGTTAGAAAACCCAAAAGAATGGAAAAACTATGGCTAATTTGGGCCAGGCAGACTTTAGAGGTCGAAGCTAACTAAGCTATGCAAGGCCTGGTTTTATTAGGTTATATGATGATCCTGGTGATTTGATTAAATATTTGTAAATATCAAAGTATTTCCCTTCTGGCCATTCAGTGGGATAATTTCTCCAAGAAGTGCAAGGAAAGGAGAAAGGACACCAAGATAAATGACAATTTAGAATTTTTCAATGTACCTTTTTCCTCTCTGTAGACATTAGGGTGCTAAAATAATCTTTTGACATGCTTTACATTTAATGTTTTTACCTCGCAAAAGGCATTTTTGTTAGCATTTCCTCTGGTGGGTGTAATGTTTCTCTGTCTCAAAGTCAAGAGGGAAAAAAAGGGGAATTAAATGGAAGTGTGTTCACTGTTTACAAGAACTGCTACTGTTTCTACTACAATTTCTACAAGTTGTACATTATTGCTGGTAGTATGATGGGCTGTGACAAGTGTATGGACCAGTCTGCCGCATCTCTTACTACAGAAACCATTTGTGTTTTCAGAGAAAGGATAGACATTGGATAGTCGAGTCTTCATGTGTGTAGGAATACTCCCCGCATCTTGCCTAATGTGGCACATCGACCTGACGGCAAGGCCAGACCGATCCCTGCCCAAGTCAGTCCCCACTTTAAAACTAGCTTATCACCTAGTGGGTAGGAAGCTTTAAGGACAATGGTCTTAAACCCAAAGCACAATGGATCTTCAGAATAAAATATACTATTTAACAAATATGAGGAAGACAGAACATTTTTACGAAAACAAGAAAATTATTATTTTAAAGTGTAAGTGAACCCCCCTGTTTCAGCTCGTATTCAAACACAGTGAGATTTTTTGGACTAAGAGCTCTAAGAAGGGGGGGGGACCTGTTATCCCCAACGTTGTGATACTTTTTTTTAAAGCTACTACTGTCATTGTGTATGAGTGTTATAATGAGCAATGTTATGCTATATATGCAATGCGCCAGTTCCCGTGGCGTGGTGATACTAATATTGTGTCCGAGAAGCGACATTGAAGCGTGTCTGAAAAGGCACCTCGACGTCACGACCAGAACCAGAGTAGAACGTTCACAAACTGGATGGCGGTAGACAGGATTTTACACCTGTGTTTTCAAAATTTCTCAATTAGTCTTATTTTACAAAGTGGCATAGATTACCATGTTGACGATCTTATAAGACTTATTACCATGTAAAAAAAAACAACAACAAATAAAAAGCATTTGTGTTCACTGCCCCTTTCATGTAAAAAAATACAAACAAAGGATGTTTTTTTCCGTTTTACCTGACTGGTCTGAAACCAGCGGATTTAAAAGATGATAAACAGAAACACAAGGAGAGCAAGAGAAGAAGAAGATGAAAAAAACTGCTTTTGTGATGTCACAGCTGGACGGGTCTTTTCTGGGAAGTTCTCTCTCTCTTTCTGTCTCTCTCTCTCTCTCTCTCTCTCTCTCTCTCTCTCTCTCTCTCTCTCTCTCCCTCTCTCTCTCTGTCTCTCTCTCTCTCCAACGATGACATCACAACACGAAGCGACCTGTCCTGACTGTGACTCCAACAAGAGAAGTGCCTTGTGTGTGAATGACTCTTTTGTAAGAACAAGTTGATGTAAATGTTCATTTACCTCAAATGTTTACAAAGCTGTTACTAAATAAACTTTTTTTGTACCATATGTGGGTTTTTCATGGTGGCTTTATTACACCCGAGAGGGGGAGGGGGGTGCGATAGAGTGCCTTACAGTTTAATATTATACAGTAGTGATGGACCAACTCTTTCTTTGAGAAGATGCCTTTCTGGAGGCAACATAGCTGATAACCACGTGGGGAGGGAGGGAGAGAGGGCTGGTGTGTGCTTGATTTCTACCACAGTGCTTCCCAAAAAATAAGAAGATAAAACTTTATTAATCCCGATGAAATTCTTGTGCCAGAGTTTGCATAGCAACAGAATAAACAACGAGATGAGAAACGAGAAATAAACAATAGAATAATACAAATAAATTTACAAATGTACATATTCTGGATATTCAAGCTATTCAGTCAGCAAAACAAGTTGGCAACGGTATTGGGAAGTAGTAGTGAGAAGTATAATTGCACATGAGAAATATTGCACATGATGATGAAAGGTAATAATTGGGGGTAATAATGACAATAATATTAGTAGCCTCCAGCCAAGCTTTTCAGCACCGTTTCAATAATAAATAACATTCTAACATTATATAACAATAACATTATTAGGTCTCACTTAATGACCCCGAAAGGAAATATCAGCGTTGGGCTCTATTCCCAAATGTGTCTTCCTTCCTATTCCTTGTGGATTATATCTGTGAGGAGACGAGCAGTAGCTCTTAGTTAGTGGTCAAGCTAAAAGAACCACCGGAGGAGGAAAACATCTGGCGGCTTAGGAAGCAGGAGGGAGTGGAATCACTGTAGAAGGAGTATTGGAACTCATCTATGGTGTTCCATAAGAGACCAATGTTGTTATGGCTATTTGTTATCATGTTTTATGAGTTCCCAGTCGAGTTTGTTTGTTGTATTTTGTTCTATTTGTGTCACAGGGGGGTGTGGGGGGGGGGGGCAAGCTGTCACCAAGTTCTCACCCCAACCCTCTTTGTACCGTCTCTGACCTCCGACCCCAGCACCCAGCACTCCACCGCGCCGACATTCCAGCGGTGGAGATGGGAATGTGATGCCGGGGCAGCCCGAGCCCGCTGGATTCAGTTCATAGGAACACCCACGTATAATTAGCTTTAGACGACTATGTCAGAATCACACCTCAGAGGCAGACGTCCATCCCAGAGCTGGTTCACATTGTCACGCCAACCTGCCGACAATTAGCAGTTGTGATACACAAAACGGTGATGACAACGATTGGCTGGAGGCTACTGCTATACACTATTAACTACTATACTGTAAACATGTGATGGGAATTAGTTAGTTAGTAAAAATACAAACTTAGTCAAATACAACAAACAATCAAATGACAAACAACAAAACAGACTTCAAAATCAGATTATCCTGTGTTATCCTGTGAATGGATATCTACTATTGCGCATCTTTTGACCACAGATCTATGAACTACAGATCTATGAACTGCAGATCTATGGACCCTACCACCACCCCATCACTTTGGACTTTGGAACCAGCCAACGTAAACCCAATTTGTCCCACTGCAGACCAGAGACTCGTAGCTCAGTACACACACAGCTAATTCCGAGCTCGTCGGACCCCAACAATAGAAGAGTCTAGCCACAATGGGCCATCAGTGACTGGACACACGAGACTCCTAGAGAGCGTTCCTCTGAGGCACCGTGTCCAACACACGGCTCTATTTATAGCGCTTAATCACCTCACAAGTTCACACCCGACCCCCCTGACCACCTCCCCCAGCAGATCGTTGTGTATTTCAGGATGCTGATACATTTGTCTTTTGAAGGCATGGCCGCTGCTTGCCGCCAGATTTTCCTCTCTTCCCGAACCCTCTCATTGGTCACAGGAGGAGTTCCAATCGTTGTGGAATTTCCTGGCAAGGCGTGAAATACTGAGTACACAAACCTACCCCTGGACATCCCGACATAAATACTGTACTGAATGTAACATGCCCTTCCGTACTAATGTACTGACTATTGTTAGTACACCGTCCCTGTATCTGGCCTGTTGGGGACAGGAGTGAGGCCGCAGATTCTATTAAACATGACGATATTGAAGCATCGGTATGTATGTGTTTCAGGGAAGTAGATAGTTTCTCAGATGTTAATTAAATCACAACATGGCTGTAGATCTCAATCAAACATCATGGAGTGCATTTCATAAGGGATTAAATGCAAACAATACAATTTATAGGTCCATTTCTCAGTGCAGTTGTTAAGAAGTATCGTATATGATGCAATACGATACACTCAAAATAGTTGGAAACTTGTAGGTCCTTTACAGTGTAGTCACATGGTTTAACTTTTTCCATTTGAGAGACATGGAGAGTGATAGAGAGAGGAAGATAGACGGAGGAAGAGAGAGAGAGAGAGAGAGAGAGAGAGAGAGAGAGAGAGAGAGAGAGAGAGTATGGTCAGTGTATAAGCACTGTGTCAGCTCAGCAGCGACCCCTACAGGCGCGGTTAGCAGCTGCAGGCTTTAAGTCTGTTACAGTAAACCTGTGGTGTCAGCACAATGAGAGTAGAGGAGGGAATTAACGAATGTACTTTCTCTTTAACTCCTGATTTAACTATTTTATACCTTCAGTTTCCAATCAATGAAATCTGTCTTAGAAAGTCATTATTTACTGTCTGAATAATCATATATCATAGAACAGTACAATCCAATTGCTGTGCCTTTAAAAGTGGTGCAATTTCCGGGTGGATTACTGTGGGACCATATATGGGGTGATTCAATTAACCATGAATACCTGATGGAACCTGTGATGCAACCCCTTTCCCCCGGCCATGTGACACTTGCTTGAACCCAGAGCTTATTTTACTGAAACTAGACACACTCCTCTGGTGCCAATTGTCATGCCGAAGTTTTATATTTGGTTAGAGTTAACTACGACTTGGCCACCCCAAGTGCCATGCCATTCCACCTGAATCTGGCAGTTGATAGGTTTCAGTTATGTTTAGATTAGAGTTGGTTATGTTTAGGTATCAGGATAGAGACAGTTAAGTTTAGGTATTTAGGTATATAGAGCCTTTTCAGTGTGTCACCCCAAGGTTTATACTGGCCCCTTCTGCCCCCAGAACCATTAAATATTTCCTGCAGGCACCACTGGTGAGTGGAAGAACATTAAATACGGTATCACCTTTTGTTACTTTATTTTGTCACAATGTCTAACATCAATATACATTTTAGCTACATTTAGCTAACTTGTAGCTACAGTTGCTAAGATTGACACCAGATATATGGTTCCTCTATCTGTAAGGACGGGTTCTGCAGAGCAAAGTGACCGAAACAAATCACAAACAAACCACTTCCTGCCTGGTTCCTCGCTCAAGGTCAAAGGTCATGGTTAGAGTTTTAAATCCCTTTCAAGAGGGGTGACTGAAAGGACTGTCTCTCTCTCTCTCTCTCTCTCTCTCTCTCTCTCTCTCTCTCTCTCTCTCGGTCACCCTATGGCTCTTCAGATAAGGTCAGGCTATCCTAAATTTAACCCTAATCCCCTCAACCCCCTCCAAAAACAACCCTCCATTCCAGCGAAGGTCAAGGTCAGAGACACACACACACACACACACACACACACACACACACACACACACACACAAGCTAGCCCACCAATCAGGGCAGAGAGGACACACCTGCTGTGTATACAGGAAGTGATCCACACACAAAACAGGAAGTGAACTATACATGAAACAGCGGGAGATGAAAGAGAAGTGAATTACACTCGGAATATGTGATGTGATGATGATGATGATGATAATGATGAATGAATGAAGATATGGAAATATGTGTGAGCATCTTTAGCATCTAATTTAGTATCCGGTGATACTCCGGTGATCTCATCATTGTCCTTTAGTCGGTCCAGAGGGTGTAGTGTGAGGGGTGGGGGGGAGGGGAGTCGAGGGTAACGGGGGTGAGGGGGTGACTATGGCATGTGTCAAAGGCACACAACATGAGAAATGCGGTTGTCATCCATTCCATGCTTGGTCTGCAGCTGGATTACCCCCCACCCGCCCCCCACACCCACCCTCTCGCCTCACACCTCCTTTCCCCACGTCGACCCACTCTCCCCCTCCGCCTGTTGTTTAATCATCAGCAGCGACATTAGTTCATATTATCATATGATGGCTGGCTGGATCCCGGGGCCGCTGCGTGTTAATCACCCCCCCTATAGAGGACCCCCGCGCTGGGCTGGGCCGGGCGGGAGCGTAGTGTGCTGAGACCAGCGTTCCCTTTATCCATGCAGACACAGGCAGGGATTCACCGCTAACAAAAAGAGCAGCAGGCCTGAAACATGTTGTTACGGACCACCAGAGATAGAGAGAGGGAGAGAGGGAGAGGTAGAGAGAGAGAGAGAGAGAGAGAGAGAGAGAGAGAGAGAGAGAGAGAGAGAGAGAGAGTGTGTGTGTGTGTGTGTGTGTGTGTGAGAGAGACAGTATGAGAGAGCAAGAAGTGTATGGATGTGTGTGTGTGTGTGTGCGTGTGTGTGTGTATGAACATGTGAGAGTATGTGTGGGAACATTTATGTGAGAGCGTGTGTGTGTGTGTGAGTGTGTCTGTGTAGGAGAGAGCATGTGTGTGTGTGTGTGTGTGTGTGTGTGTGTGTGTGTGTGTGTGTGTGTGTGTGTGTGTGTGTGTGTGTGTGTGTGTGTGTGTGTGTGTGTGTGTGTGTGTGTGTGTGTGTGTGTGTGTGAACGTGTGTGTGTCCAGAGGTAGAGGCTGCATATCAATGGGAGAAGTTATTGGAGTCTGGCCAACTGACAGGACAGAAAGAAAAGAGCTTGCCTCTTCAAAAACACACAACCCCTCCCCGACCCTTTCACCCACCTACCCACCCATCACCCGATGCCCCCCCCCTGACCTTCACCCTACTCATACCTCCACGACCCCCTCCCTCGAAAAAAACACTGTCCCCTCTCCTCTACCTGGTGCTGATAACCGGGAGTTCTTTAGGGAGTTAGTTAGTAGAGTCTCCGCCTTCTCTGGGAGGCACTAGTCTGTGTGTGTGTGTGTGTGTGTGTGTGTGTGTGTGTGTGTGTGTGTGTGTGTGTGTCAGTCAGAGTCAGAGGTCCTTATCAGGTGTGGTCCTGATGCTGAGGGTGAGTGGGTGTGGTGACGTGTTTACTATCTGGGAATGATCGCAGGGATGACAGGGAAGAGTTGTGTGGTTGCTGGTGTGAAAACCGTGCAGGTAGCACCACCCACTGGATGAAGGCACACACTGCTTATGTTCCCAACAGGAGCTCTTTGTCGCTCGGTCGCTCAGCATGTGATAAAAACGCGGTATGTCTGCTTAAGGATAATAAAAAAAAAAGAATGAGCCAAAAAAAGGATTTTTATTCTGTTCATTGAATCCATTCTGCAGAAAAATTGTCCTAGTTCAGTGTTTACAGTGGAATGTTCAACACGGCAGATAATGATGATGTCTACGTTTTCAGATCCTCTCTGTAACAGACACAGGATCTGTACTGTAGGCGATACAAAATAATCTCTTTAAAGAGATCATCCACCCAAAAGCATAGTTCCTCGTCATTAACTATTTTTCCACGTTAATCCATCAAAAATTACATTGCAATAAATATCACCAAGTTTCTGTAAGTCGCTTTGGATAAAAGCGTCTGCCAAATGCCAATGTAATTATTCTGAATATATAATAACGGGGCACGACCCTGAAATCAAGGACCACTTGCACTTGCATGTCCAACTGTTCCATATTACAACGCACTTTGACAACTTGTCAGCCTGTTGGCCTATCCTGTATAAGTAGACCCCTATGCCGTGACATTGTGTTCCAATGCCCTGACCCGGTTTCGAATCGGGGTTGCTGTGGCCACAACGCAGAGTACTAACCACTATACCAGGGGTGGCCAACCAGTCAGAGACGAAGAGCCAATTTTTTTACTGTGTTACAGCAAAGAGCCACAACATACACACATGAACATCTCCCCATCTCTTCCTCTCACACACACATGAACATCTCCCCATCTCTTCCTCTCACACACACATGAACATCTCCCCATCTCTTCCTCTCACACACCAATAATATTTGTAGCCAACATTTTCATCGTCTTATCTAGTTAATACGGACCCCCCCCCTCCCCATCAGAACCGCGAATTAACGGACCCCCCCTCCCCATCAGAACCGCGAATTAACGGACCTCCCCCATCAGAACCGCGAATGAACGGACCCCCCCCTCCCCATCAGAACCGCGAATTAACGGACCCACCACCCCCATCAGAACCGCGAATTAACGGACCTCCCCCATCAGAACCGCGAATTAACGGACCACCCCCCCTCCCCCCATCAGAACCGCGAATTAACGGATCCCCTCCCCCCATCAGAACCGCGAATTAAGTTAACGCGTTAATAACGCGTCAACTTTGACAGCACTAAAAAATACACAAAATTCGATATGAACGTAAGAGACATGAAACCAGACAAAGAGCCGCATGCGGCTCGGGAGCCGCGGGTTGGCCAGGCCTGCACTATACGATCACGGCGAGCTGCCAGGGTCCTGTTAAGACATGATGATCTCTTTCGGTCTGGCGGGAACTCAGATGGTGGTCTTAATTGGAGTCCGACTGAAAAAGAATACTGCAATGTGAAGCTGAGAGAGAGAGAGAGAGAGTACCGGTGCAAATCGTACGCCCAGACTGTCCAGTTCAAGTGTAACAAGACCTCGCAAGTTCTCCCGTCTAAGGACGTGGTCTAATGCGTTCCGGTCGCATCCTCCCCTGGAGGCGTGGGTTCAAATCCCACTTCTCACACATTTATTGACTAATCCAAATGAAGATGGACAATTTTTCGGACAAAACTATTTTCAACACGTGTATTTCGCTCAAGGTAGACCATACATTCAGTGAGAGCTGGCTGCAGATGCGGCTTGGAAGTTTTCTAAAGTTAGGCTGCATCGACAGGCCGGGCCTCCCGCGTGGCAGGCGAGAATCCCACCACTGAACCACCAGTGCCTGATTTCGAAAAGGATTTGGCTCTCAACTTGTTCTAAATTGACGAATGGCAGGTGAGAGTCCTGCCATATGACGAGCAATGCTTTATTTTTTTTCCAATTTGATTTCCCAACTTGTCCCATACTCGCATTTAGGACTGTAGACTGTAGACTGTGGACATGTCTAGGAATGCCTTCCACCAATGGCGTCCCCAGGCTGTCATCTGTCGGCCAATTAGAGGGGCGTGGCTCTGTATTTAAACCTGCCTCTTCTGAGAGATAGGAAGGGGGCGGGGGTGATGATAGTGTTTGGAGAGTTTGGTTTGTGTTATACGCTGTTCTTGCCCGAGGGGAGGGGGAGGTAGGTAGGTAAGTAGCCCATGGGTTTACACCTCCATCACGCAGGGTTGGTTTTGTCTATAGACATTAGGTTAGCTTCACCCGGCGGGCGCCACCTCTTGTATTCTTTTGGGTTTAGGTTAGGCGGGCAAGACAGTTAGTTAGTTAAATAAATAGCAGACTTGGTAGTTAGTACAGGTAGGGTTAGAACTATAGTCTGGGGGGTGTGTTTTGCTTCTGTTCATTCCTTTGGTGCCGTTGGGCGTCCTCCCCTTAGTCTTTTTGTGTTCCCTCGTGTTTGTTAGTATTATTATCAGTATTATTATACTTGTAAATAAATCCTCCTTGTTGGTTGCCATATATAACGTTGTCCTCGTAGTTTGTGTTGCACTACCCCACAGCACCAGCGGTTCCCAGCATTACATGCACTTACGGTACGTTACGTATTCCCCCTCCCATCTACGCCTAGACGTGCCGTCTGGGGGGAATTCGTAACAAGTGCAATATTAATATTACTGCCCAACATTATGTGCAATACACTCGTTATCATGTGCTTTATTATTATTAATGTTATCTATACCTCTCATCTCCTCTCATCATCGTGTGCAATATTCTTAATGTCATGTCCACTACCTCTCCTACATTACCTTACATTGTGCTATATTCTTAATATTCTTTCTATCGTGTGCAATACGTTCCCTAACGTTATTATTAATATACTTCAATTGTCTTTGCTGTCGGAATACCTTATCTTGCCTATATATTTTTATATTTTGACTGTACATTTGTAAATCTGTTAGTTTATTTTTTTATTATTCTATTTCTCTATTGTTTTATTGTACTGTATTGCTATGCAACCTGGCACAAGAATTTCCTTCGGGATTAATAAAGTTTTATCTTATCTTCTTTAGAATTTGAGTTCCCAATTTGTTGCATACTTGCATTGAGGACTGTGGACGTAACAATGTTGATCATGTCTAGGAATGCCTGGCGCTCCACCCTCTCGGAGAGGATAACCCGTACGGTGGCGGGTTGACCTTTTATTCATAGAACCTGGGTTACCTGCATAACCCTCCCATACTCTGGATACATATGCTTCTGATTCTCTTATGTATAAATTCCGGTATTACATGCCAATTGCCATATTTCTACTACTGCCCTTACTTGTACATGTATAATACTCAATTGTCATGCCTCGTCACAAGAATTCCACTGTTGAGACTGGCCCTGTGTTATGATGTACATGTGACAGACTTCCAACCCAGTTTCAAGTTAAGTATTTGTATCGATGGCGGTTTAGAAGATTTCTTGCAAAAGCGGAGCCAACAGTTTCAGGTTTTTCTCCCATTCAACAAGTAACCCTTTTGTTAAAGTCTCCATTGCAACAAGTCATGCGGTTTCAGGTCTGGTTGTCTGTCGTACGGTTAATGTTGAAGATCAGCGTCATTATTTTGATCTGTTTCTGTAATTAGTTTCCCCATTACCGGTTTGTATAATTTGGGTGAAATAAAACTTTCACCCAACTTGCTTTCCTGGTTTACCTGTGATGGGGCCCATCACACCAAGCATCAGAAGTCCCACCACTAGAGGGGACATCAAGGAGCTGATCAGGGGTTACACAACATACTGCATGCATTTGATAAGATATGCACAAACCACAAGGAGCCAACACGGTTCAGGTAAGAAATGAAGTATTTTATTTAACATTTTGGCAGATCAGCCCACACAGCATCAGACGGAAGACACAAACACTCCTCAGTATTTACAGGTAGGCACATTCACAGGCATCGCAGGAAGAACCCTCCAACCCACTAGCAGACGGGTCTGAAGCCTGGTCAGCCATCTTGGAGCAACCCAAATGATGGTAGGAAGGAACCAATGACTGGCTAGACCTTAAACCGGGGGCTATACCGCGCGCGCACAAAGACGTGGTTCCCTGTAATGTTACAATCAGAAATTAAATACAGTATTATATGTGCTAACTATTAGCAAGCTCTGTAATGTGGAGTGGGGTGAATTCTAGTCAGATCAAACAAACCATGGAGACGGACAGTTTGTCACCATGGTAACTGCATAACAGAAGCTTCTAAAGAAGGAAGTGACACCGTGGCAGTTGAAGACTGTCGCAGGCGATGCCAGAGGAAGATCCATGTCGGAAACCAAAAAAAAAAATCCCCTTTCAAAATAAAATACAAATCCATTTCATTATTGAACAAGACAACGCCTTCTTTAAACAGAAACCGCCCCCAAAGATTTAAAACCTGCACTTCATTAAACAAGCAGATGCCAACATTTTATCTTACAGAAATATCCAAAGTTCCAAAAAAATAATAAAAAAGATACAAAAATGTGTTTTGTAGCTTGAAAATACATAGAATTGAGTTCCATGAGTGGGGGGAATCTTGATTAAAAACAACTCATCCAAAACATCATCCTAAGGGGGGGTGTAGCACTCTGGAGTGCTGGGGTGGGGGGGATGGGGTGACTGGCATGATAACGACACCTTGCGCTCTCTAGGGGGCACAAACGTGTACTCTGTACATGCAAATTAATGACTACACGATAGGAAAAAACAAGCTTTTACAAAAGGCTTTTTGGGAGGACAGTCTTCAAGCTTTGTTTGGGTTCATTTATACTGCACCTCGTCGTCATCGAGGAGTATGTGGAATATATATATACACACACTTCACAGCAGCCTCCAAAAGAACTTAATGCTACATGGTTCTAATGCTTCTACCAACACACACACACAGCAGAGCGGCCAGCTCTGCCAGCCAAACAGGGGAGACGTATGACAGAAAGTTCATTAATATCCGACTAGGGCGACTGGGGTCGCTATGGTGCAGCTGACCTGAGATCAGGGTTTATGGTTAAAGGGGTTGAAGTGATGTGGTGGTGGCGGCGGCGACAAACAGGGGGGAAGGGGGGGATATTGCTGACTGGTTGTCATTTCTGCTAGCGAGGGCTAGAGGGCGCTGACAGGTTGAAGCCTCGTTCAGGTGGAACCAAAAATGGAACCGCCGAGTCCCCCCCCCAGATGTACTACTGACACATGTACGCACGCTATTAGCATGTGCCGCTAGGAGGTTGAAGGTATAGAAACAGGCCAGGGTACAGGAGGTAAGGCGTCTGTTCTCTGCCCGCGTCACCAGAGCAACCATCTTGGAGGAGGTTGAACTCTGGGCGCCTGAAGGACACTAGGCTGTGCATGCCGCGTTAACAGTTCCCTTAGACACAGTAAGGATCCTAGAAGGATCCTAGCAGGACACCTGGCCTCCTCACCATTTTAGTTTTCTGAGCAGGGGAACACAAGATGTCGGGGGAGGGAGGATGATGAGTCAGTACCACCCAACCTGTTCCTCTTTGACAGTCATCAGCCTCCTCATCGGGACAACAGTTCTGAGGCGGAGGAGCTTGGTGCCAAGCATATCCCCCTGGTAATGAGGTCAGACGGCGGGCTCCGGGGCCATGGTTCCCGCCGCATTGCCCTCCGCCAGTAGGGGCTGCTGGTGCGGGTCAGGGTAGACCTCCCGGACTACGAGGACTCGGGTAATGAGGGACTCCAGAATGCTCCGGTCCAGGGGCTCCGTGCTGAACCACAGGGGGTCGTCTGCACCGCCACCACTCGGACCCGGTCTGACGTAGAACACACTTGGGCTGTCCCGCAATGAAGACGGACTAAGGGAGGGAAAGAAGAGAAGTGAAAACAAAGACAAGTTAGGTACAGTGATTGCCTTATTCGTAACCACGGTAACCAACACGATGGCCATCTGTCCTCATAATAAAAGCAGCATCAATAGTTTCAGGATGTGAACAGCAGTTGGTTATAATCACAGGACAGAGGCATGGTGATCATCCAGATTATCTTTAACCCCAGCTACAAAGATTAGATTTGGGGGGGGAAATCTAGAGCCCATTTCTGATTGGCTGTCATCACAGGCCGATGAGGTTGAAGCACAACCCACCATTTGGTTCTGTAGAGCTCATAGAGGCGGCGCTCTCGTCCGGGATTGATCAGACCCGGAGGGGTGGAGCCTCCTGACGCCTCATCGAGGTCGTCTGCGTCTTCGTCCTCTGCCTGGCGCTTCCTCTTCCTACAGCCTGGGGTCAGAGGTCACAAGACTTCCTTGAAACTTTACGCAATTTGTTGTGCCATGAGTCAGCAGATTTAGCTTTTATCCCAAGTGACTGAAAGCATATAAACAAGATTTGAGCCACAAAGTCATGTCTGTTACCAAGGCCCACTGCCGTCTGAATTAAAAAAGTTGCTGTATTGATAAATCAATCTGTTATCCTCATATTCCAGTAAAGTCCAATCACATGATATCAGAATGTGAACAGCAATATGGAGTATAATCATAGGACCTCAGCACAGATGAGTCAGTCCCCACAAACCCCATAGGAGAATATGTTGTGGACCTCCAGAACTCACCCGGCAGTTCCTGAGAGAGGGAGGGCACGCGGACGTACACGGCCGTCTCCTTGGTGACGGGATGCCGGTCATCGGGGCCGTAGACGTCGGTGAACGAGAGGCGGAGATGCTGGTCCAGGGAGCGCAGGCCCATGTGTTTGGTGTTCAGGTAGACCAGAGAGAGGAGCAGGGAGGTGGGGCTGTGGTCTCCCAGCTGCCTGCTCCTCCACAGGGACGACTCCTCCACACGGCCCCACGCAGAGCCTGCAGGACACACGGCAGTTCAGACCCTCTGCAACCAGCCAAACTAACCGAGTTGTGGCCGAACACTTCACCTTTAATATGGGCACAAACTCAGCCATGACCAGGATACATGTGTACCAGTTGAATTAAAAGTTGCCATGTTGATAATGATCTATATCATCCATGTCCTCATATTCCAGTAAAGTCCAATCACATGATATCAGAATGTGAACAGCAATATGGAGTATAATCATAGGACTTCATAGGACTCATGTTGGACTCATGGCACCAAGTGAAAGCTGGTCTCACCATCAGGAAGCAGACTGGGCTGCCAGCCCGCCAAGATCCTGTCCAGCTCCTCCCCAAACCGCCGGTAGCGCGGGTCCCCAAACAGGTCCTCATTGCGGCCTTTAGCATACAGATGCTACACACACACACACACACACAATGAAACTATGATGAATATTTGAACCAACCCAAAAAACACCCGATCCTTTATCATTTGAAGATGTCCTCGTATTTAAATCGTCATCACAGTCATTCAGGATGTGAACAGCAGAACGTTCTAATCACAGGACACGTGCAGACAGATACAAATGATCAATGAACGTAAACTGCTTGTCAATGTAAACTTTTACAACAGTTGGCTTTCACTCGCAGAAAATTTGCTTTTTACAATGTATTCTTTACATTAAGAAAGTTGAACCTTCTACACTTTGGAAAACATTTTAAAATGTACGTTGCCGTAAAAACAAAGTTTGCTTTCCAGTAAAAATGAAAAAAAACTGAAACAAAAGCATGTCTAAACTCTACTACACTACTTTAGTCTCCGATAGTCAAATACAGCTATAAACTGTCAAGACCGCGACAAACTATCACTAGCAAGTAATGCATGCAAAAGCTAGTTTGTAGTTAACGAAAAAGTATATAATAGTTCTTGACAGATATTTTACCAGAGACACTGGTCCGACCCGACGACACGTGGAAGAGAGAGAGAGAGAGACCGAGCAGCGTGCACCGCTGATATACGTCCCCCGGAAATCATGAGCACTACTTCCAGTTCCCTCCTCCCCCCATCCAAAAAATATTTCTCTTTTTTTTTATAGACAAATAAACCCATACGAAATTATTAACCAATATTAAATGTGATGTTTTTGCATTTTACAATTTTATATTTTGTATAAAATCCTAATCTTAAAAATGTTATTTTTAGTTTCTAGTTCATTGATTATTTTGAGCTATGGCAGTTCTTGATCTATTTCTCTATAGTGGTAATAATACAATTTAATATTTATTTGTTTGTATCATTATAATACATAATCTGGTTATATATTAGATATATATGTATTTATTTATATCAATAGAACACACATACCTGTATATTTGTTTATTAAGAAACACACTCAGAACCACAAAACATTCTCCTCAAAACATTTCAATAATTTAATAAAGTTCTATGCTCTTAAAATTCAACAACAAGAGAAAGGGGGGAGGGCAAGGGACAGCGTCCTCCTGGCTCCCGACTGGCTACTGACCTTCTGGATGGCCAGGCAAAGGTAGAGGATGCTATCTGGAGCATAGCGCCCCCCGCAGGGCCGGCTGACCTCCTGGACGAAGCGGCTCAGAGAGACACACAGCTCCTCTGGACTCAGAGACAGCAGGTCTCCACTGAGCCGCGTCCCGGCTGCTAAACCAACATTAATTTATTAGTCTTAGTACTTTAATAAATCATCAAATTGTTGCCACAATTTCTCTTATCAAGATAAATAATAATAATGTTTTAGGGGACATCTTGCATTGGCTGTGTGGTAGCTGATGTAAGCGTGGACAGAACAGAGGCGATATGACCGATAACCGTCATGTTTGGGGGTGGAGCCTGCTCACCTGGCGTGGTGCTATCCTGGTCTTTGGGGTCGTGTGATTGGTCAGCAGGGGACAGCGCCCAGCGTCTCCAGGCGTTGAGGCCGTAGCGTGCCCGCAGTGGCACGCGGCGGGGCTTCCCGCGCTGCTCACGTGACTGTGCAGACCCCGCCTCCACTGCATGCCGTTTGTGACCCTGTGGAGCAACACACACAGTGTTGTGAGATGGTGTGCGTGTGTGTGTGTGTGTGTGTGTGTGTGTGTGTGTGTGTGTGTGTGTGTGTGTGTGTGTGTGTGTGTGTGTGTGTGTGTGTGTGTGTTGTGTGTGTCTGTGTGTGAAAACAACTGATGCAATCCCAGGAGGGGCAGCAGAGTCTGTTTTCCTGGTACCTGTCGTCGGGCCTGAGGGAGGGGGGGTGCTTCCGCCTTCCTCTCCTCCTCTTTCTCCTCCTTCTCTTTCTCCCCCTCCTCCTTATCTTCAGTGTCCTTCTTTGCCTCCTCCTCTTCCTTCATCTCCTCATTTTTATTCTTCTCTTTCTCTTCCTCATCTTCCTTCTCCTCCTCTTTATTTACATTTTTCTCCTTCTCTTCCATCACCTCCTCCCCTTTCTCACCCTTCTCTTTCTCTTCCTCCTCCGCCTGCAGGGCAGGGGGAGGCGTGGAGTCCATGTCCTCCTCCAGGTCCTCCTGGGCGGGGGCGTGGGCTGAATTAGGACCTGGGGCAGGAAAACCAAGTCAACCACAGTCCTGACCTTCATCATAATCATCACCATCAACTAAAATGTTCACCTGGTTATCATTCTATTTACATTTCATTCATATATTCAACAATGTATAACAAAATGTTATTCGTTATTTGAAATATGAAAACAGATAAAGATTCAACTTGATTTCCTGTACAGCTGAACAGTTTTAGTTTTGTTGACAGGCAGGTGTGTCGTCACAAGCGTCAGAGGTTAAGACGAGCTGTAACACGATCTTCCTAATTTAAAAGGTTAAAACCAGTCTTCCTAATTTAGACGAACCGCCCAATCACACACCAGCGTGTGTGGGGTGAGGGTCGAGGGGAGCTACCTTGTGGGAAGTCCTTCTCCACGTCCATCTCAGGGTTGTACTCTTCGTCATCGTCCTCTTCCTCACTAACGCTGCCTGAGGTAGAGGAGAAGGACGAAGAGTGGGAGGCCTCTTCGTCTCCACGGTACTTTTTCACCTTTAGAGTTTTCACGTCTGAAACCACACACACATGCACACACAATGTTAATGTTTACGTGCTGCATGACCTAGAACCCGGACCGAGGGCAGAGTGGCCGCAGCAATCACAAATATACAAGTAGGGATGGCCTAAAATCCATATTGCGATATTGCAGCCTCTTGCGATAACGATACATATCACGATATATAAATTATAATAGAACCATTTCAGAACAGGTTACATAGACCCTAAGGAAAGCCAAACTGCTAAATGTATTTAGACATAGAATCTAGACATACAACATTTATTGTGCAAAACTGTAATCATACAGTAAACTGTAAACATAATGTTGCAGATAAATAATAATATTTTTAAGGAACAGACACTGTACTGAAAATACTTTCAGTATTAGGCAAAAAAAATTCTTCTGTGTAATGACAGATACTTTAAATAAAAACAAAACATAAACTTTCTTACCTGCAGCCTAATGTAACGCATTTGGTTTTAAACATTTTGTTCTCTTAATGAAATGAAAACTGGTGGTGTCTTGTTAAAGGAACGGATACTGTGAATTAGGTAAATACTTCCAGTATTAGGCATGGCTATTTTAAATAAAGAAAATTATTCCAAGTGTAGTACACAGATACTTCAAATGAAAACTTAAAAGTGCAAAATGAAAGCACAATACATTTTTTGAATAAATAAAATACTTCCAGTATAAGGCACATATACGTAAACTAAAGAACATGTTTCAGAACTGTTGCCCCACACACTCTACAGCGTATGTTTTGCTGCTGCTCGTCGGATGGCTTAAATCCGAACCGAGTCCAAATAATGGAAGTAGCACCGGTCTTTATCACTAGCTCCTCCGTTTCGCTTTCAGCCATGTTTACTACAGATGACGATGACGCGTTGCAGCCGGTTGCAGCTCGTGGCTCTAAATTTCGCGGGTCGCGGGTAGATTGCGTCATCAACATGCGTTATTCGCGATAGAATTAAAATCTCTATCGTAGGCCATTTTTTATCGTTTATATCGTATATCGTTTATATCGCGCATTACTATATACAAGGTTGGTATTTATCCGGCAATAGTGAGGAGTTGGTGATCTGCTGGTACCTGGCGTGGGGTTGTCTGAGGGGGGTTCTTGTTCGGGGGTATCCAGAGGCTCTGGGAGGACGTTGGTCTTGAGGTTCATGACGTTCGGGACCAGCTGGTCCACCACCTGCTGGTAGCCGGGGAGGAACACTGGAATTGGAACCTGAGGGGGGGTTTAAAGAGGAGATGAATATGAGAGAGTATAGACAAGTTTATTTATTGGCATTACTAAACCACTCTCGTCAGAGTTTATGTGTGGATTGAGTCTCATCCATGCTTTTGACTATATGACGGTGTAGTCGAAAGATTACCATATACGTATAGTTAAAGGCTCTACATGTCTGTATGTTTCTTTGTACTGCACACCATATTCTTATATAGTGTGTTATGTTCTGCCTAGTTTCTGTTTTTCATTAACTCTAAGTGAACTAAGGCTCCAGTATAATGGCACCATGGTCCAGTCAAGGTTGTATCCCTTGTTAGCACCTATCCCTTGTAAAACCCTTGTAAAACACTATCTGTGGAGTTAAGGCCCTCTCAGCTAGGGAGGATACATCCCCTCCTCTCACCTTGAGGCACTCATCCTGTATGAACTCCGTGCAATCATGTTTTGCACGGCACGGGGGCTTCTCTGATTCGTGTTGTGTTGGACCTGCGCGCTCCGCAGACTCCTGTTATGGAACACCCTGCACTTTTTTGCCATAAATCTGAGCACTCTGTTCGATGCGATCATCCTCCAACAAGTCTTGGTGGCCTGTTGAACATTGAGAGCCTTCAGCGCTCAATATTACTTTGTACTTTGCTACTTTGATATGTTAGAATAAACTTGTATGTGTTATGATTTTCCATGAGTTGTTTGGTCATTGATCGTCCAGATTTTCCATGACAATGGTATGCAGTTTTGCAAGTTTTGTTTTGGATACCAACTTCCTCCAAAAGTAGTGATCGCCTACTTTTAGTTATTGCGCAGAGAAACAAATCTCATAAATGAACATCTCTGAAACATATACTATATTAAAGAGCACTCCAAATACACACTGGAAACTGGCTTTGGTAAATGCTGCACAGTATTTACCGTGGGTAAATCAAACAATGTTTTAACGATAATTAAAATTTACGGTAATACTAACCCCTTGGAATTGTTACTGTGGTGTACTGTGAAAACCATTTTATCCCCAAACTGGATGCATTTACTTCTCGCTTCAAATATAGTTTCGGGCTCCCTGTCTGCTGTGAGTTTCAGTAGCTCCTGGATGATTATCAGCATACGATAAGATAAGATAGAACTTTATTCATCCCGAAGGAAATTCTTGTGCCAGAGTTTGCTAAAAAATAACAACAACATAAGAATAAAAACAGTAGAACAATAAATGTAAAGTGTGTACGCCTAATAGAATGAATAACAACAAAAGTAAGTACTTGTTAGTTAACTAGAATAGTTTGTTAGTTAACTAGAACAGAAAAAGTATGTTCATCGGTATGTAACATAAGTCTGTTTTAGACATCTTACAGGGACGGGCATGGAGAAGGGCACGGGCGTCAGCTGGGCATACATGCTCATGGGCACGGGGATGAAGACGGGCACGGGGAAGGGTACTGGGATGAACTCCCTCTTCACACCATCATCTGCATCTGGACGGACGCACACGCACACACATCGTTGAATCACAGCAGAATATAAACATGACATCATCATGAGATTATTACATCACCACATAAACTAAAAGCAGAACATAAACATGACATTATCATTAGATCATTACATCACAACAGAAACTGAAAGCAGGATGTAAACATCGCAGCCCAGCGGCACTGCCCTGCAGGTGAGGGTGTCCGGCTACCTGTCTGCAGCTGTTTGCTCTGCATGTGAGGCTTGCAGTAGGTGGCCTTGGTCAGGGTGAGAGGTTTACACAGTACAGCCTTGTTCTTGACGTCGCGCAGCAGGCCCGGGTACACCATGGAGCCCTGGCTCAACATCTGGACACACGGCACAGAGTTCAACAGTCAACTGCCAGACACACACCGCAGACGGTCTAGTCTAGGCACACAACAACTAAAACAGACAGTTAACAGTGAAGACAGAACAAGTCGGCTAGCAACGCAACAGTTAACAGCTAGCAACTAGCGACATAGCACACAGCCAACAGTTAAACAGTCAGCAACTAGGGTTTCTCAATGGGGGCGTTTGCAGGATGGAGGGCGGTGCCGAGACACAAACACTTAAAAGGGGGCGTTCGTTATGTTCATACCATTGTGTTTTCATTACATTACATGCAGGGAACATTCTCCATTCTCCGTCACATGCCAGGCCAGGCTAGGATCAGAAGAACTAACACTCAGATTGAAAATAAAATGGATTTAGACCACCCCAAAGAGTCGCCACCTTATCATGGTGGGGGGGTTTGGGTGCACCCATGACCCTGGGAGCTGTGTTGTCCGGGCATTAGCCCCTGGTAGGGTCTCCCAAAGCAAAGTGGTCCCAAGGGAGGGGCCAGACTAAGAGCGATTCAAAGAACACACGGAAAATCAGTCTTCTGTGCTAGTCATGGACTGGCCATAACAAACACCATGTTCGAACATAGGGTGGTCCACAAGTGTACCTGGTACCGGACCACCTTAGGCCAAAGGTCGCTGATCGACTTTGTAATCGTATCAGCAGATCTGCGGCCGCATGTTTTGGACACTCGGGTGAAGAGGGGAGCAGAGCTGTCAACTGATCACCACCTGGTGGTGAGTTGGATCAGATGGCGCAGGAGGCTGCCAGACAGACCTGGTAAACCCAAACGTGTAGTGAGGGTGAACTGGGAACGTCTGGTGGAAGCCCCTATCCGTAAGGTCTTTAACTCCCACCCCCGGAAGAACTTCTCGTGCATCCCGGGGGAGGTTGGGGACATGGAACCTGAGTGGGCCATGTTCAGAGCCTCCAGCTCGGAGCTGTGGTCAAATGGCTGTCGGTGCCTGTGGCGGCAACCCAAGAACCCAAGGACACCAGCGGTGAAGGAAGCCGTCAGGCTGAAGAAGGAGGTCTTTCGGGCCTGGTTGGCCCAGGTGTCTGCTGGAACAGCAGACGGGTACCGGGAGGACAAAAGGACCGTGGCTTCATCGGTCACTGAAGCAAAAACCCGGGTGTGGGAGGAGTTTGGGGAGGCCATGGAGAAGGACTTTCGGTTGGCCTCAAGGAAGTTCTGGCAAACTGTCCGGCGACTCAGGAAGGGAAAGCAGGGCTTGGCTCAGGCTGTGCTCAGTCGGGGAGGAGAACTGCTGACCCAGACTGAGGATATTGTCGGGCGGTGGGAAGAACACTTTGAGGAACTCCTGAGTACGTCCTCTGTGGAAGAGGCAGAGTCTGAAGACTCGGGGGAAGCCTCACCCATATCCTTGGTAGAGGTCACTGAAGTAGTCAAAAAGCTCTTCAGTGGCAAGGCGTCAGGTGTGGATGAGATTCGCCCTGAGATGCTGAAGGCTCTGGACATTGTCGGGCTGTCGTGGCTGACACGCCGAGTCAATGTCGCGTGGAGGTCGGGGACAGTACCTGTGGAATGGCAGACCGGGGTGGTGGTCCCCATTTTGGTACGTGCCATTCGGTCCTCAGTGGGTGTTGGACTCCGCCAAGGTTGTCCCTTGTCACCGATTCTGTTCGTGATCTTCAAGGACAGAATCTCAAGGCGCAGCCGAGGTGAGGAGAGTGTCCGGTTTGGGGACCTCAGAATTGCATCTCTGCTCTTTGCAGATGATGTGGTTCTGTTGGCTACATCAGACCGTGACCTCCAGCATGCACTGGGGCGGTTTAGCCAAGTGTGAAGCGGTCGGGATGAGAGTCAGCACCTCCAAGTCTGAGGCCATGGTTCTCTGCTGGAAAACGGTGGAGTGTTCCCTCCGGGTTTGGAGTGAGTTGCTGCCTCAAGCGAAGGAGTTCAAGTATCTCGGGGTCTTGTTCACGAGTGAGGGCAAAATGGAGCGGGAGATGGACAGACGGATTGGTGCAGCGTCTGCAGTGATGCGGGCGATGTACCGGTCCGTTGTGGTGAAGAGGGAGCTGAGCCGGAAGGTGAAGCTCTCGATTTTACAGGGTGAGGAGCTCCATCTACGTTCCAACCCTCACCTAAGGTCACGAGCTTTGGTAGTGACCGAAAGAATGAGATCGTGGATACAAGCGGCGAAATGAGTTTCCTCCGCAGGGTGGCTGGGCTCAGCCTTAGAGATTACAGGGTGAGGAGCTCCGACATCCGGAGGGAGCTCGGAGTAGAGCCGCTGCTCCACAGCGTCAAAAGGAGTCAGCTGAAGTGGTCCGGGCATCTGATTAGGATGCCCCCCCGGGCGCCTCCCTTTAGAGGTTTTCCGGGCACGTCCAACTGGGAGGAGACCCCGGGGCAGACCCAGAACCCGCTGGAGGGATTATATATCTCGTCTGGCCTGGGAACGCCCTGGGACCCCCCAGGAGGAACTAGAGAGTGTAGCTGGGGAGAAGGAAGCCTGGGGGGCCCTGCTTAGCCGGCTGCCACCGCGACCCGACCCCAGATAAGCGGTCAAGAATGGATGGATGGATGGATGGATTTAGTTTGTTTGACGTATTATTGTCATTTTGTTCAATTGGATTACATTTTGTTAAAACGTCTCATGTTCCTCTGCTGCAACCGGTATCAATACAATAAAGTTTGAAACATCCCATTGTTACAATAGTATACAAAATGTCCAGATTTGTGACTAAATTCCATATACTTGGCCATCTGTCTCTATTAAATATGTACTGCCAAAATTAACCCTGAGGGAGCACTTAAGAACCCTTAAACTAAAGACACACAACAGGCAATTGAACAATGAGTCAACATCCAGCAATGCATCCATTTAATCATCAATTTAACAGCCAGTTCAGCAGTCAGTCCAGTCATCCAGTAGTCAGTTCAACAGCTTAATGGTTGTAGTTTATACGTACCCCAAATTTAGCCCTTTGCCCCTCGACGCCTGTAAATGCAATAGAAAGCATGGTTAATAAAACATTCAGACAGACACATACAATCCAACACGCACGCACGCGCGCATGCACGCACACGCACACACACACACACACACACACACCAAAGGTGATGTTTTCGGGCCCCTTCTGCGTGACCATGATGGGCTGGTTCTGCTGCATGTAGAAGCGCAGGAGACACTCCTGGTCACAGAAGTGCTTCATTTCGGACCTCCAGTGGACCGACTCAGTCAGGCTGCCCTTCACCCGGCAGCAGTCGCACCGCGCCGCCTAGTGGACACGCGGGGTGCCGCAGACAAAGCGGCAAGCGTCAAGTTGATTGTTGTGTGTACATGCAGAGCACCAGTCACCGATGGCAATGAAACACTCGAGTTCCCCGCTTCCAAACAGTGCAACCAAGAAATAAAGGAGATGAAATATTAATGATCCATTTCTATTATTTCCATTATTAATAGAAACATAAATAACAATCATCATTTAAAAAGGAAAATACACACAAACACCTGACTGAGTGACATGAACAAACCAAATTCTGGCAAAGCAGAACGCAGCTGAACATCATAAGAATTAGAATAACCACGTAATAACCAATCACTACTACCCCATTTCTACCACAATGTCAACGTCCCAGTGGACATATTATGTGCATCGCACCGCACTAAGTATTGAGCAGTAGTTCACAAATCATTAGGCAGTCTTTTCCAGAATTGTTTTTATGAAATGTAAAATATTAATGGCTTATGATTCCGCAGATTCCCATGCATGCAACTAAGGGCTTGAGGTTACAGTCGGAGGAGAGTTGAATCACTATAGTTATGTTTGAGTTAAAGGTGAGGGTTTCTCCCTTGCTGGACAGTTCAGATTGACTTTGTTCTGGTAGTTTTGGTGGTTGAGGGTGTGGCAAAACACACACATGCTTAAACAGTGTGTGTGTGTGTGTGTGTGTGTGTTGTAGATGGTAAAGACTGAATATAGTGAGTGTTGAGGCTGCTGAGGGGACAACGTGACCACTCTAACTGCATTTCCCAGCCGACCTGGCTCGCGTCGAGGGTCAATTGCGACGGGTGTGTCCAATATGGGGCGGGGTTTGAGACGACGGCATACACAGGAGCGCCATTGAAGCATTTAAAACAACCAAGATGGCTGCCACTGATGTGGAAGGGGTGTTGAGTCTGCCATCGCAACAGTACAACAAACAGTATAACAAACTGGATGGTATATTTTGTGTAAAAGATGAACAAATAAACAACTGCAGCTTTTGTTGATGAGAAAGATGTTTACCATACTTCTGACAGGATTTGGTAAAAAAATAAGTTAGTTAACCTACGCACTACATCACACGGTAGCGTTGTTCTGTATTTGACTGCAACACACTTTCAATTATTAGCCAGAACCACACTCCTACTCACACAAACAGTCACGACACACCAACCAATGAAATTAAGAAAGAATGAGATTGATATGAATGCAAGGAGAGGGATGAGGGAGAAACACTAAAATCCAGACCAAGACACACATATGGACAGACAGACAGGCACCTTCGCTGCAGAAGGGCCTCTTGACCCCGGAGACGTTGAGGGTGTCATGGAGGGTCTTCTCCTCCTGACAGTTCTCACAGAACGTCACGATGCAGTGGAGCTTCTTGTAGTCCTCACAGCAGCTCTTCCTGCAGAACTGGTACACCTTGTCCTGAGAGACACACAGAGAGAGAACGACAGAGATACAAAGAGAGAGAGAGACACACAGACACAGAAAGAGAGAAAGACAGAGATACAAAGAGAGAGAGAGAGACACACAGACACAGAAAGAGAGAAAGACAGAGATACAAAGAGAGAGAGAGACACACAGACACAGAAAGAGAGAAAGACAGAGATACAAAGAGAGAGAGACAAAGATAAAGATAAAGAGAGAAACGAGAGACAGACAACGAGAGACAGAGAGAACACACATAAAGACAATTAGAAATTTGATGACTAGTCTCAGCCTTTTCTGTCCGTTTGCAGTGCGTCACCACGTGACTCATCCTGAACACCTGATCCATGGAGCTAAGCTAAGTTAAGCTGTGCAGAGTCTTTCAGAAACAGAGTATTTAACGTGCTTTGATCATAGGGCCGTAGTTAGCTATGGGAGCATACCTTGTTATGGACGCATAGCTAGTTCTCGGAGCATAGCTAGTTATGGGGGCATAGTTAGTCATGTAGATGACATGTCAGCATGTAGATCCCTCCTCACCTCCCACTCCAGGATTTCGGGCTTCACGCTGAAGCCTCCTCTGCAGTAGTTACA
>PIJE02002769.1:43772-51272 GCA_002895965.2 Coryphaenoides rupestris | reverse complement strand
TCGCTCAAGGATGCAGGTAGAGGTTTCCCCCCCCCGCAACAGACACCGGGAATCGAACCCGGGTATACCTTCAGGCTGGGAAGCAGCTACGCTATCACATGGGACCGTCGGCTCTGTAATTGATCCACGGGAGGATAAAAGGTGAACAGGGTTTGAGCGGGCAGGGGGGGGGGGGGGGGGGGGCGGCGGTGTTAAGGATCCTCGGGGGAGAGCCGTGTATCGGTTGTAATCTCCCGCCGGGAGCGCCGCACACCGCACACAAAAACTCATCCCAAACTTTGGCAAGACCCGAGCATCTGCATGCGCATCCTTTATGAATGTCACCCCCCATGAGAGGAAAATGATTACGTTGCAGAGAAGACAAGGGGGCGGAACAGGAGGGGCGCGAGGGGAGAGAGACGGAAGGAAAAATCACTTTGATGGATTGCGGCCCTCGTGGGACAACCTTGTAGCAGCTTTTTTAGTTTTTTTTTGGACAGGAACCTAACTCACCCGGAAAAACCTCCGGTGAACGCTCTCTCTCTCTCTCTCTCGCTCTCTCTCTCTCTCTCGCTCTCTCTCTCGCTCTGTTTTCCCTCTCCCCTCCCCCCTTCCTCACTGCCACTCCCTTTGTCATCTGTGACGCGCGCAGGGGCGGCGACAACCGCGCCATCGCCTGATACCTAATGATACCGCTTGCAGAAACTAATTACTACCAGTGATTAAGAGCGGGAGACGGCGCTTCTGCTGCACATGGTGTCTTAGGGGTGGTGGGGGGGGAGGGGGGTGAAGGGGCGGAGGGGAGGGGGGGGGGCTTCCTAATTGCCCCTATGCCAAATAAATGATGGCCCTGGATGCACGGGACCCGGGGCCTCTAATGGAGTCTCCGTGAGCCCGGATGGCGGGTGCGGGAAGAGCGATGTCTCGTCGGGAGTTTGGCACTCGCGGCTCCCAGATGGCGCCGCCTGCTCGCCGACGGTCACCCGTTTGTCGGCCCGGTGTGTTAAGGGCACCGGCGGGATTAAAGCGATAAATTACAGCCGGCAAAGCGCGGGGAGCGTTAGCCGTCGGCACTCGGCGAAAAAGTAAAGGTGACGTTGATGATGATGTTGTTGTCGTCGTTGTCGTCGTTGTTGTTGTTGTTGTTGTTGTGGGAATTCTAATGTGTGGTAGATAGTGAGGAGTTGAAACTGTTTTCTGCGGGGGGGGGGGGGGGGGGTTTCCCATTACTGTAAGGCAGTTGAAGCACATTTAGTGGTAATTAGCAGTCATGTTAGACACAGCAAAGGTTATTTCCAGCAGACCCATCCATTGTAACCCTTAATTCGTTCTCAAATCGGCGACTACCCTTTTTTTTTCTCTTCCCGCGGTACAACACGGACGGCGAAACGCCGGCGCAAACGTTTCCCCGCCAATTGAGCCACTAAACGCGTCCCAAAACGGCTCCTTTGAATATTACCGCTGAGCACGAGAGCGCTATTTAAATACATTACAGAGCGACTAAAACCCGCGCCCCCCCCACACTCTCCCGTTCTCCCCGCCGCCGCCGCCACCCTCCTTCTGTTGTATGAAATTGCGAGTTATTTTGCTCTTTTGTAATCATTTGGGTGAAAAACAATGACATTTATATGCCACCGTGGCGCGGGGACTAATGGATGCCGCATTCTGAGGAATGTTTATGAGAGTCAGCGACTCGTCAGCCCCGCAGCCTTCCGTGTCTTCCGGAGACTGGAGGCTCAACGTTTGTATATTTTATTTGTTCTGGCGACGGCACACACACACACCGACGGTGGTTGTCTAACGGCTGCACCGTATTTATACACCAAAAAGGTTAGGAGAATACAAAATGGGGGAAGAAAAAAATAAAAAAACGAGACATAAACGCACTACATAATAATAGATGTTGTTTGTGTTATTCTCACTCTGAGAATATTTTATTGTTTTCATTACAAAAGCTCTTGTTCCCTGGTTGGGAGTTTCTCCGCTGGTATAACGACAGTAGAAATAATGCGCTCGCCTCTCTCTTCGCCGAAAAACAAAATGACAACCCCCCCCCTTTTTACAATGCTTTAGAAAACAACACTCACACACACACACACACACACAGTTTATATACAGTGCTCCATTAACATACTTTTCGCTGTTAAAATCCGCCGTGGAAAAAATATATAAATCAAAGTTTTTTGACCGTATGGTATAGAACCACACCAGCTATTCTTCTCGCAAAGAGAGAACGGGAGCAATTTCCCTAATCACCGGCAAAGAAGCTAATAACTTAATAAAACATGTAATCTTTTTAATGTTACAATAATCTTCTTTCCATAGGGTATATATATGTCATTTTGAATGGAAAGTAACTCCGTCATAAAAGGGGTATCTTGTAAATTGGACAATTAGAAAGAAATGGGGTTGGTGATAGTGGAGGATTTTCCCGGCTTTAAGCTCCAAGGTCATCACTGAGAGAGGCCTCAGGACACTAAAATAACAGAAGAAATGACTTCTCTCCACACCGCCAGAGAGAGAGAGAGAGAGAGAGAGAGAGAGACAGAGAGAGAGAGAGAGAGAGAGAGACAGAGAGAGAGAGAGAGAGAGAGAGAGAGAGGAAGATCCATACAGCTTTAAACGTGCATTAATTCTGCAATTCTGTGCACGATGTTTAAAAAAAACGTGCTCTAAATGAATCATTGGGTAGACGCCGGTAGGACCTCAACTTTTTACCTTACGCTTAAAAGTGGCAAATATGTAAACATTGATCGTACAAAAAGGAAGAGTCGGAAAACGCACCCGGAAAAAAAAAAGATCTCTTGTGGGAAAAAACCTGCAGGGAAGTGAAAGAATCCCTGAACTGACAGGATATTCAAAAATTTGTGGAGTGCAGTCTGCGCCGTGGCAGCGGGGGGTAAAACTATTATCCAGTCTGAATGACAACGACTGTCAAGCCGGAGAACCGCTATTCTATCACACGGAGAGAGAGAGAGAGTGTGTCGGATGCTGTAAGTCACACATCAGTTAACAAGACGTCACTTGCGAGTGTATGTTTGTATTTTCTCCCGACACACACACACGCGCACACACACACACACACACACACACGCGGGGGATTACTGTCATGACCAAACAACCGTGCTCGCTAATAAACGGAAACATGTAAAAGCGGTCTTTTACGGCGGCGGCGCCATGTTATGTTCGCCGACCGTGGTCATCGCCCGTCACGCGATAAACATGGCCGCCGGAACCGCAGCTGGGAACCTAACGGATGCCGACTGCTACGTCGGGCGTCCGTTAGGTTCCCGGCTCGCGTTCCCAGCGAACACGTTAAAGTGGGATATTTGCTTCTCGGGGTCTCTAAGTATTGGCCTTGTGTCGAGCAACCACATTAGGCAACACTTTTTTTATTACTTATGTTTTCATTTAGTTTCCGCGTAATCCGGTTAGTGTCTGCGTAATCCATTTAGATTCAGTGAAACAGAAATAACATTAAAAAAAAACGCGTCAGACGTTAACTCAACAGCTCGAAGCGAATGAGAATCGCCCACGGAATCTCAAGAAAAACAACGCGTTGATTTCGGCGCTCAAGACTTTCGGCTCGAGTGCCAACGCGCTAATCAGGGGCTGGAGCACTTTGAAACACCGAGTTTCTAAAGCGGAGAGAGAGATATGTTTTCAAAGCCGACCGCCATTTTGATTCACCAGTAATAGTCGTGGAGAATGGGAACGGCTTTGAATCGGCCCAGTTAATTCGAGACGTGCCTGACTTTGAAGACATTTTGGGAGTTGAAGAAGGCGACAATTAGTGAATAACCCGTTGTTTGCTTGCAGGGTGTTGCATTTCCGGATGAAATACCGGAATGAGTCGAAGTGTTTCATAGGTTTAAGTCTCGCACTCGGTCATCTGCAGTCATTGTTTTTAGCTGGAACTACTGATTATTGTTTGTGACATTTCATGTATTGATTGTTACTCCGCAATATGGGTTCATGTGGTTTATGACATTAGTGAAGCTTCACCAAACGTCTGCATTGAGACACGTTTTCTACAAACGCTGTCGGACATTCGCTTTCAGTCGCTGTCCGCTTCTCGTCCGAAGTGGACAGCCCGACGTGTGAACATTTAAGGAAAACAAATAACAACTTAAGCCTCTCCTGAGACACATGTTCACACACACACACACACACACACACACACACCACCAGCACCTCCAGCAGCACCAGCACCTCCAGAAAACACCTGCATCAGGTATCGACCAATGAGGGGGGGGGGCGACTTATTGAGAAAAAGCTGCCATGAAAGTGGGTCGCAGAAGCCAATCAATCGCCATGGATTTTCCTGCCCTGGCATTATCTCTGCTGAAAGTGCAGCGGGGGGAGAGGAGGGAGGGAAGGAGAGAGAGATGGAGGGAGGGAGGGAGAGAGGGAGGGAGGGAGGGATAGAGGGAGGGAGTGAGGGACGGCGCAAATAAAAAGAAAGAAAGAAATACAAACAGATTCAGTGGGTCGGAGGAACCGCCTCACTGGGGCCTTCTCCTCCCTCTCCTCCCACTCGGACTGCGTGTCCACCCACATGCCTCCGCCCTCCCTCTCTCTCAGTCTCTCCCCCCCATCTCTCTCTCTCTCCCCTCCTCTCTCTCTCCCCCCCCTCTCTCTCTCTCTCTCTCTCTCTCTCTCTCTCTCTCTCTCTCTCCCTCTCACACTCTCACTCTCTCTCTCCTATTCAGTTGCTTTTCACACTTTCACCACCGTTTGTTTGCCCCTGGGCTGGAAACTCTGCATTTGTCAGAGAGCATGTGTGTGTGTGTGTGTGTGTGTGTGTGTGTTTTGTGTTTGTGGTGTGTGTGTGTGTGTGTGTGTGTGTGTGTGTGTGTGTGTGTGTGCATTTCTGAAAGTGCTCTGAAATGACGCATTGATCTTCACTGTGCTATATTTTCTCATCTGGCTCACTATTACAGTGTGAATCAATTCACAGACCCACACACACGCACACACACACACACACACACACACACACACACACACACACACACACACACACACACACACACACGCACACACACACACACAGTCCACATTCACACGTGCACATGTCTGTTGTGTGCTGTTTTCGAGGCCTTTTTGCCAGAATCAATAGCAGGTTTTTAATACCTCCTTCTGTAGTAGAAGTGTGAAACCGGAGATGGGGGGTTGGGCCGGGCGTGGGGGGGGGGGGGGGGGGGGGATCATAAATATGGGACGAGACCCATCTTAGTCCCGTCATAGCGAGCCCTCTCTCCGCCTAACTTCCCCAGGGTATCCCCCCTCCGCCGCCCGCGACTATAAATACATACAAACGCTGGTGTCCAGCTCTGCTCCGGCTCCATCTGCTTGTTCATGGTTTTCCTTTTTTTTTTCTCCGGCGCTGCCTGAGGTCCAATGATTCTCTCGGTGTGTCTGGCTTCTTGTAACTGGCCGCCATAGGAACGCATGTCTCTGCGTTTGCATGCCATCGCACACACACACACACACACACACACACACGCACACACGCACACACACACACACACACACACACACACGGCGTTCTTCCTGTTGGTTTTTTTTGGTCGTTCTCTTCCTTCCACATAATGGGAGGCATCCTATCAGGAAACCATTAACGTATAACGCATGCATTTTTTATTTGCAGTGCATATCGATGCCCGTCGAGCCCGGGACTGTAACTTAAACCCGATAGTTTATTTAGAATTGTTTGGTGTAAGCAAAAGCGCGGACAAACACACCGTCCCCCGCACACACACACACACACATACATACTGTACAACGTGTGCACACGTAGGTATCTACACACACACACACACACACACACTTAAGCAAAAGCACAGACAAACACACGCGCACACTCGTACACACATACACACACACACACACACACACACACACACACACACACACACAACAGCATGACACACACACCCCCGCCCACCCCCCCCCACACACACACACACATGCATGGACACACACACACACACACACATGCATGACACACAGACACACACACACAACTATGCATGCACACACACACACCCCCGCCCCCCCCCCCCCCCCCCCCCACACACATACACACATGCATGGAACACACACACACACACACACACACACAGGCTATACACACAACACACACACACACACACACAGGCACACACACACACAGACACACACACACACACACGCTATGACACACAGACACACACACATCAGCATGCACACACACAACCCCCCCTCACACACACACACACACACACACACACACACACACACACACACACACACACACAGACAGACATGTGAGCGCTTCGGGGTGTGTGGAGCATGTAGGCCTGTCCTTTGTAATTACCTTTGTTTGTTTAATGCCCGCCATCGATCACCGAAAAACCTCAGACCGTCCTCCGCTGACAATCCCATTGTCATTAAGCCTTTTTCCAAATAAAGCAATGGTAAGTGTTAGTGACTCCAATCAAATTAATTTAGTGTTGATGCCTCGAGACAGCCATTAGATAGTCATTGGGCCGTGCCGCCAATATGGACGGCGTGGTTTGTGAGTGAATGCGAGCGTGTCTCTAAATAGGCCCCATTATGTCCATGCATTCTGTTAAACGATAGCGCAAACACAAAGAAACATCAGCTGACACGACAACGCACGCGGCCTGAACTCAGCAGAATCACATTAGGGTGTTCCGGTCAACGTGTTCCGCTGTGCTCATCCCTCATGATTCATATTTGTTCTCCCTCTCTCTCTCTCTCTCTCTCTCTCTCTCTCTCTCTCTCTCTCTTCTCTCTCTCTCTCTCTCTGTCTCACTCTCTCTGTCTCACTCGTGTTCATTTTATTTTATTCTCACTCGGTCTTATTGAGTGATACAGAAAAAAATCTGAGTGTAGGTTTGACCAAAGATGTTTCCACTTTGACTCACTCTCTCCTTCTCCACTCTGTCTCCCTCTCTCTGTCTCACTCTCTCTGTCTCCCTCTCTCTGTCTCCCCTCTCTCTTGTCTCACTCACTCTCACCTACTCAGTCCTTCTCACTTTCTTTGGTTCATTGCTCTCTGTCTCACTCTGTCTCACTCACTCTGTCTCTCTGTTCTCTCTCTCTCTCTCTTCTCTCTCTCTCTCTCTCTCTCTCTCTCTCTCTCTCTCTCTCTCTCTCTCTCCTCTCTCTCTCTCTCTGTCTCCCTCACTCTGACTCACGCTCCCAGTCTCACCCTCTGCGCGTCTCGGGCGTGCCGTCGAGTGCTCTGACTCACTCTTTCCGTCACGCTGTCTCTGTCTCACTCACTCTGTCTCACCCTCTGCGCGTCTCGGGCGTGCAGCCGAGTAATCTGACTCACTCTTTCTGTCTCACACTCTCTCTCTCTCTCACTCCCTCTCACTCTTTTACCCACCCCTCCCCTCCTCTCTCTCTCTCTCTCTCTCTCTCTCTCTCTCATCCATCCTGAATAATATGCCAGTGGTAAGTGAGAAAAAAAGAAGAGAAAAAGCAGTCGAGAAAGAGATATGGCGT
>PIJE02002769.1:5000-30000 GCA_002895965.2 Coryphaenoides rupestris | reverse complement strand
CGGAAAGGCTGCTTTTAATACACTTACAGACAGATACCTGTGTTTCCCCCCCATCCCCCCCCCGCCCCCCCCCCCCCCATCTGCCGGGCCAACAGGACATTTAGCGGTTGCCAGGCCCGTGGCGGCACAAAGTCGATTTTGGGTTTTTTTTTCCCCCTTTTGTCAGCTCTCCATCCTCTGATAATTATAAATATTTAGCCCCTTTTGGCAGCCGCTTTTATCCTCGGCTTGGCTTCCCTCTCGGACGAATCAGGACATTGAAATGCCATTTGGAGCCATCGTGGGCACATTCGGAGAGCGGAGGAGGAGGCACATTAACTGCGGGGGGGGGGGTCGATGGGGGGGTGGGAGTACGAGGACGAGTGCCTGGAAGAGCGGGAGAGCGAAACGCTTTAGTGGTCTGTTGTTGTCTAAGACAAACACTCGGTAGCATTTGTTTCCCTGACACACTTCTTTTTCTCTGGGACCAGCCTCGTGAGTGAGTCAATATTACTGGAATGATTTTGTGGCTTGACTATAGGGAGAAGGGGGTAAAGGTCTGGGTTTTTATTGGAGTTTTTTTCTGCACATATATATATATATATATATATATATATATACAGTGCATTGCCTTGTGCAGCGGTGCGATCCGGTAGAGAGCACCGGGGAAAATATAACCTTTTGGCAACGCTTTTATGTGGATTCCTAGCGGTGTGTGTACACTGAATATATCAAGAAAAGAAAAAAAGGAAAAAAAAGATGGTTTGGCTTCATGGCGGCTTCATTTTTTAATAAATTTCACATAAACGCCGCGTTATCTATCCAATATATGTATAGATTGTTTTAATGACGATAGCCGCGGCTGCTCTTCGTTGCACTAGATGTGTTGTAGATACACCGATATGAAGACTTAAACCTCGGGTCAGTGGCAAGGCCCTTTTGGAGTATTTGTAAGGGAGAGGTACTTTCTGTTTGCTAGGCTATAGCTGTAGCCGCAGGCAATTTCTATGAAGTTGTTCTACTGCAATATGTCCTTAAGGTATTGATGGACTGGAGTTCATCTATTTATTTCTCCTTCTCCCTCTCTCTCTCTCTCTCTCTCTCTCTCTCTCTCTCCTCTCTCTCTCTCCCCCCCCTCTCTCTCTCTCTCTCTCTCTCTCTCTCCCTTGCTCTCCCTCTCTCTCTCCCTCTCTCTCTCTCCCCCTCTCTCTCTATCTCTCCCTTGCTCTCCCTCTCTCTCTCCTCTCTCTTTCTTGCTCTCTCTCTCTCTCTCTCTCTTGCTCTCCCTCTCTCTCTCTCTCTCTCTCTCTCTCTCTCTCTCTCTCTCTCTCTCTTTCACTCATACACACACGCACACACACACACACACGCACACACACGTCTTTTTCCCTTTCATACTCGTTCTCCTTTTCGTGTCTCTGCCAATCATTTCTCCGGGGAGAAGCTCATCTCCTCCTGCTAACCAATGCAAACAACGCTCACCCCTCACGCACGTAGACACACACACACACACACACACACACACACACACACACACACACACACACACACACACGTGCGTTGTCACTCAATCACGCGTGCACGGCGCCGCTCTCGCACTCAGATGATGCGCCGGCGCGCCTGCCGCGAACCCGTACGTACGCCGTACACACACACCCGGTGAAAACCCACTCACAAGCTCACCGCCACCGAGAGCTTTTGTATCAGCTTTGCCCCGGATCTCATCCCCCCCCCCCCCCCCCCCCCCATCTCGTTTTCTGTGATTAAAAGCACAAAGTAATAGGCTCCGTCTCGCAGGGGGAGCGGTTGGGCCTCGCCCGAGACGCCTCAGATGCCGTTCAATTGCAATTGCAAATCTGGAATCGTTTACACACAGAAGCAGCTTCCTCCTCGCTGTCCACAGGCTCAGGCTCCCCGGGCTCAGCTGTGTGGGATATGTTGGAGGTCTGGCACGCCGTGAAACGGACACACAAACCCCCCCCCAACCCCCCCCCAGCAGCTGAGGCCTTCGCTCGGACCAGCCGGCCAAGCTACACACACACACACACACACACACACACACACACGCCAGCCACCGCCATGAACACCATACACAATACAAGGATCATGTCTACACTATTTCAAGAACGTCCTCTACACTTTCAAAGGTCACCTCGTACAGCCCCCCCCCCCACCCACCCACCCAGCCACTCCCACTTCATCACTTAACTATTGTAACTTTAACTTTTGTACTACATACTGTAACATATAGGCAGACCAGAGGAGGCAGTCCAGACCAATACAGGTCAGAACGGACAGGCAGACAGACAGAAGAGACAGCCAAGACACAGAGCAGACGGACAGAGACAGACAGACGGCGAGACAGAACCAGACAGAGAAGCAGAGAACAAGGCAGAACAGCAAAGACATGCAGACAGACAGAGAGACAGACAGGCAGGCACACAGGCAGACAGGGAGAGCGACAGACAGACGGACAGAGAGACGGACAGACAGGCAGTTCAGACAGACACACACCCAGGGTAAACCGAACACGGCAGGGGACTAATTCCGCTCGGCGCCCAGGAAGGTGGTCCTCTCGTCCCGGGCCGTGATGGCCGGGGTGTAGTGCTTAAATCTAGGAAAACGTAGCCGATAAATTACTGCAGAGGACAGAGGGGTCAGAGCCTGGCATGGAAGACGGCCAGGAGCCATCAATCTACTGGGGCTGTTGGAGGGAGACATCTGTCGCTGGGACTCCCTCGCTCTTTCTGTCTCTCTCTCTGTCTCTCTTTCTCCCTGTCTCTCTCTCTCTCTCTCTCTCTCTCTCTCTCTCTCTCTCTCTCTGTCTCCTGCTTGTCTTGCTGCCCGTCCCGTACTGGTCCCCTCGCATGACCATGTCAGCACCATGTCTCTCGTTCTCTGCTTCTAGTTCCTGCCGTCTGTCTCTCTCTCTCTCTGTCTGTCTGTCTGTCTGTCTGTCTTTCTGTCTATGCGTCTGTCTGTCTGTCTCTCTCCCATTACAATTGTGTCTCTTCCATTTCTCTTCCCTCTTTCATTTATATCTATTGATAATGTTTGTCTGTCTGCGATCCCTCCAGTAACACACGCACACGCATACGCACACACACACACACACACACACACACACACACACACACACACACACACACACACACACACACACACACACACACACACACACACACACACACACACACACACACACACACACACACACACACACAACCCCCCTCCCTCCACACTTAACACATTCTCTTACATCACTCTCTCTTTCAACATCCCTCAAATACTCTCTCTCTCTCCCTCGCTCTCTCGCTCCGCTCCACCCCCCCCCCCCCCCCTCTCTCTCTCTCTCTCTCTCTCTCTCTTTTACTGGCTCTTGCACCATCTCCCTCAGTCTCTATATCCATTTTGGTCTATCTGCACTCCAACCGGCGAGATAGGGTATAGGCCACAGCCTGGATAGACCTCAATGCAACATGAGCCGTATCATTTCCATGCATAATGTCTATGTGTGCGGTAGCGTCATGGAGAACTCCGTGCCGAGATCCCAAATGGAGGACAATTCGGTGAAGCAGAAATGGTATACAGTATATACTGCATCTATGTGCAAATACCGTTTCTTTGATAAGCTGAAAATCAATGAGCAAAGTGCAAGAGCATCATCTAAAATGCGGTCGGGCCTCGCCTAATGAAAAAGTTCACAGCTGATACATGTCACAGTCATAGCGCTAAATGAGGCTGTTTGGTCGGAACATCTCCAAACTTCATTAGGAGCTCTGAAAAACCTCGCTCTCCCGAACCGGACCCGGTGAAAAAAAACTTTCCCCCCCCACCCCCCCATGAGTTATTAATCATCCATCATCCATTTTCCGAATCAAACCTGCTGCTGAATAATTGAGGGCAGATCTTTGAAAAAGAAAAAGAAAGAGAAGAAAGAAAAAAAAAGCACAGCCCTCACCTCCGTCCTCCACCTTCCGGGTACGAGTCGACGACGCGTCAATGCATTTTTAACTGGCACATGAAAAAGACATGAAGGGGGAGATGTAAAGGAAGCGAATTGAATCAGAGACACTCCAGTCGTTGCTCACGGAGAAGTGTACACTATGAAACTGTCGCCCCCCCACCCCAACTCCTCACTCACTCTCTCTCTCTCTCCCGCGACGGCGAGGAGAAAAGAAGAAGAAGAAGAAGAAGAAGAAAAAAGTTGGATGTGTGTGTGTGTGTGTGTGTGTGTGTGTGTGTGTCTCGCCTCGACAACCACCGCCGACCGCACGCTCCGAGGTGTTTGCTTTCCTTTGCTTTCTGGTTCAGGCAAACACGAACACGACAGCGGAGAGGGTCGTGCCCTCGTGAACGCCCCCTGCAGAACCCCGGAGAGGTAGATGGATAGATAGATAGATAGATAGATAGATAGATAGATAGATAGATAGAGAGATAGATAGATAGATAGATAGATAGATAGATAGATAGATACGCCCCGAGTCCAAAATAACACCGAAGTGTTGTTCTGTTGAAGCACGGAAAAACCACCGAAACCCTAATCCGCATCGGTGTCCGTCGACGTGTATCGTTACCGTATTCCTTTCCGTCGCGAGTTACCGGCGATAACATGAACGTACCACGTGAACGAGTCGTATGCAAATGAGCGCAGATTTATATTTTAAAAAAATGACATTTTACATTTTAAAATGTGAGCTTCGATGCGGAGGACGTATCACAAATGGTTCAAGAGTGCTCAGAATGTCTCGAAAAAAAAATCTTAATCGAGCTAAAAAGAATAAAAGCATCTCCTGACCCAAATCCATACAAACACATATTATAAATGACGCAATTGTTAATTATCACGATCCGTAAATAGTCAAAAACAACACCACGCCGAATTTCTGTCTTTCCCGTGTTTCCAAAATATTGCATTTCCAGAGCCGACGTTCGGGGAGTGGGTGAGCCGTCGAAGAACGGAACAGGCCCAGAGCGTTGAATATTGAAACTCTCAACACAAAGAACAACACAACGACGACGATGATGATGATGATGTAATGCGCTTGAAAGCAGGAAGTGTTTTTTATCTCATAGGAGCCCCCGCGCGCCAAAAAAAAAATAAAACCCCTCACTTTTTTCCCCCCTCGAAAAAAAACTTTCAAAGAATGAAGCACCGGAGAAACGATGGCGAGGCCGGCGGGGGAGACGGGATTAAAAACCTTTGTGTCCTTTCTCGTGTTTAAGACAAACAAAACATTTACAAAGCTGCTTGACTTTTTATTTTTTTTATTATTATTCCGTCCCCCTGCTACGGGGGCTAACGTTTCACCATGAAGACAACACAACGTGTGAAACGTGGACTCGCTTTACACATGAATATTTCAGGTGGTTTCTTGTCTCAAAGATTTGACCTCTCTCTCACTCTCTCTCTCTCTCTCTCTCTCTCTCTAGGCCTCCCTCTCTCTCTCATTTTCTGTCTTTAAACAAGATTACCCATTTTCCTGCCCTAATCTCATTGTCAGATTACAGTAGGATAACAAAAGCAATCGCGATTAATCTTCCCACCCAACAAACAAACAGAGTCACGTTATGAAAACAGACAACGAGGAAAAACATACAGAAAAACACTCCAAAGACACAAAAGACACAAAAGAAAAGTGTGGCAACTATGTGTGTGTGTGTGTGTGTGTGTGTGTGCTCCTGGGTTGTCCTAAACGTTCTAAACAATGCATCTTTTTTTTTCTCTGAGAGGGAATGGATGTGGCCGTGATGCTATCATCTCCTATTAGCTCGGCTTGGGGAGGCGTAGGGCCGATGCCGCCGCCGCCGCCGCCACCGCCACCGCCGCCGCCACCGCCACCACCGCCACCACCGCCACCGCAGAGTCGCTCGCCTTCTGTTATTTATTTGCCCGGAGGATATTGCTGAGGTCAGCGCTCTCTCTCTCTCTCTCTCTCTCTCTCTCTCTCTCTCTCTCTCTCTCTCTCTGTCTCTCTCTCTCTCTCTCTCTGACCTGGGCGAGTGACGGCTACAAATCTTCCTGTGGGTGGAGCCGGAGCTTCCCCACAGGTCAGCAGTGCCCTCGCGTTGCGCGGTGAGCCATGGTCTTAGCATGTGTGCTACCGGAACGCTCCGGGAATACGCTGACGGGACACTTTCTCTTTCTCTATTAAATGTACGGTACGTGAGTCCGACAAAAAGGAAAAAGAAAAAGAAATAAATTGCATATATGTTGTTTTTTTTCCCCCTCTCAGTATTATTATTACCACAACAAACTTTTTGAGTTATGGAAACGGTGTGTCAATAAATGGCAAGCCAATTATAATTCTTCTTCTCGGAACACTCGTAGGACAGTAGTTATGAATGTCTGAGTGAGTTATGTTTTACAGCCAAATAAAGCATTGTACTGAACATTTTACACCAGTTGTAATTTCGTGTATTTTTTATCGCGTAACCATATACTGTATGCATGTGTGTGTGTGTGTGTGTGTGTGTGTGTGTGTGGTGTGAGTGTGTGTGTGTGTGTGTGTGTGTGTGTGTGTGTGTGGTTGAGCGAATGTTGCGTGTCATATTTTATGTTTGAACGGTATGTGTGTGTGTGTGTGTGTGGTGTGTGTGTGTGTGTGTGTGTTTATGCATGAGTGAGTCGTGTAGAGTAGAATAAAAGAGAGAGAGACAGAGACACAGAGAGAGAGAGAGAGAGAGAGATAAATTAATTCACCTATTTCTATGAAACTCGCGTCTTTAGAAGACCAGAAGTGATGAGCCACATCCTGTGCCCCCCCCCCCCCCCCCCTCCCCCCCTCCCCTCTATGAAAGGTCAGTGGATTTAATGAGTGAGGGGGGCTGTGGGGGGGGGTGAGAAGGTGGGTGGGGGGACGGGGTCATGGCTACAGACCCCCTGCTGCGCGTTAGCATGCAGATCCCCCCCACCACCCACAGTAGCTTCTTCTGGAGCGGCCCCACAAACTCTGCCTGGGGTCTGTGTGCTAGCGCCTCGCTGTGACTTTAGCTAACTAGCTCCCTGCTACCACCACCCCCCCCCGGCCCCCCCACCACACCCCACCACCCACCTCCCCACCCACCCGTCTGATTGCAGACCCCCCTCCCCACCCAGCCACCCAACCACCCACCCAACCACCCACAATAATAATAATAGTAATGGATGAGCCAGAGTTAGTCTGCTGCCTTGAGAACAGTTGGAGAATCAGGCCTCTCTCCTCCACCGCCACACAGAGGAGCCGCATATTCTGTTTTCTCTCAGTTGCCTGGCAAGCTTCCGGCATCACCACCACCACCACCACCACCACCACCACCACCACCACCACCACCACCACCACCACCACCAGGACAGACTTGGTGGTCGTGTGTGTGTGTGTGTGTGTGTGTGTGTGTGTGTGTGTTAGTAATAGACGTTGGCGGTATGGTGTGCCTGGTGGTAATAGGACTTGCTGGAAGTATCTGGGAGTATTTTGGATCAGAGCGCAATCTCCTTTCGGCAAAAACACAGCACACACACACACAACACACACACACACACACGCGCGGCCCGTCTTCCCGGCAAAACACTTAGCGTGAGCCGTAACGTGTCGTCATAGAAACAGCGCACGACGTGGTGCCTGAGTGCACATTGTAAGCTAAGCTTAGCCGAGTATTCTGGGATGGCGATGGGCGGGAGCAACACGGAGCATACAAAGGCATGGAGCACAGGCAAACAAACACAGACAGACAGACTGACTCATGCAAGACACAGACACACACACACACACACACACACACACACACACAGACAGACATAATACACACACACACGCACACACACACACATCCACGCACGCACAGGGCACACACACACGCGCGTGTGGACACACACACACACACACACACACACAGACACACACACACACAGACAGACATAATACACGCACACACACACACACACACACATCCACGCACGCGCAGGGCACACACACACACACACGCGCGTGTGGACAACACACACACACACACACACACACGCACTCACACACTCACACGCACACTCACACACTCTCACTAAAACCAAATGTGAGAGCAGCAAGATCCCGCAGAGGGGATGATGCAACAGGAGTGAAATTGTAGGGCTGCAACGCACGCCGCATTAACACACACACACACACACACACACACACACACACACACACACACACACACACACACACACACACACACCCACAGGACAGGACACGCACGCACACACGCTCTCTCTCTTTGTTCAAAGGCAAAAATTGGTCATAGCTTCCTTTGTGAGGAAACCTGTGCTAACCAGTGACCTGGATAAACCACCGCATCAACGGTAAATATCTATATCCAGTATATAGACGGCATATAAATACATATATGTACTACCTACATATATGTATATATTTTTAGACTTTCTCCAGCCACTGCAATCATTATCACCCTGCATTACAGTACATTATCATTATGTGACGATTGTAAATTAGTCCAAAGATATAAATGATGATGATTTTGGTTCAGTTCGTGATAGTATTGTATGTTATTCACATCCAGTCACATGTACAACTATATCTCGCGCACAACAGCTTAGCTTCGACCATATCCACCAGTGAACGCTGTTGCCACAAGGGTTGTCGACATGACTAAAGAGAAAACATGGAGTCCTGTCGGGATGGAGGGGGGGGGGCGGGCGGGGGGGATGGTGGTTTTGTATTCCGCTAGCATGTAATGCCCGGAACAACCCGGCAGACAGAGTGGGAGAGGCCGAGTCCGCTGCCCTGCCTTTCACTCTCTCTGAGCAGGACTCGTAAACTCAACTCCAACTTGCTTGGCATACAGAGAGAGATCATAGGCGGCGTGCCACCGCTGCTGCCGCTGCTGTTGCTGCTGCTGCTGCTGCTGCTGCTGCTGCTGTTTTCTCTCTCCGGTGTTTTCTGCTCGGCCAAGGACGAATCAATTACTTGTATTAGGTGGGAGGCTGAATGCAAAATATGATAAAAGTACTTTACTTAACGTAAAGGTGACTTTAAGGTTGTGCTGTTGTGCCGAAGAAAAATCCCCCACTGCTCTTTAGTCTGAGGCACAGTACATTACACTGGATATATCATATATTTATATAGAAATATATATATATATATACAGTATATATATATATATAAAATGCTTGATTACCTCTGTGGCTTATTAAACAAAAAGCAGGCTCATGAATGGTGTCGGCACACACACATGCACACACACACACACACACACACACACACACACATGCGCACACACACACACACACACACACACACACACACACACACACACACACACACACATGCGGTATCTGGGAAGGACATCCACGTCCCATGCTGTACTCGGTAGGAGGAGAGAGAGAGAGGGGGAGAGAGGGAGAGAGAGAGAGAGAGAGAGAGAGAGAGAGAGGGGGAGAAAGAGGGGGAGACAGGGAGAGAGGGGGGAAGGGGTCCGGCCGTGTGCTGCTATAGAGGCAGTAGTACATCTCCGCGCTCCATGCGAGCAACAGAAGCAGCAGCCGGTGACCGTTATAAATGGCCTCTATTAGCAGGGCCGGGACGCACAGGGGATAGGAATAAAATCATTGGGAGAAAAAAAGAAAGAAAAAAAATGTCGGCGGCCCCGGTACTGTCGCCCCCCCCCCCCCCCGCTCACGCTTTCTCCTCCTCGCACGTTGCTTCTCCTAGACCCCCACCACCCCGCCGGCCCCCCCAAATACACTGCCTCCCTCTGCAGACCCCCAGTCCCATATCACAGCCTCCAACCCCCCAACCACCTCCACCACCACCATTGCCACCAACTTCCACCCCTCCCTATATACGCTCCAAGGGGACAAAATCCTAAAGACTAGATTACTGGTGATACATGGAGTCATTATAAGGGGGGGGGGGGCATGGGGGGTGGGGGGTGGGGGGGGGGGGGTTATGGCAATAGTATCAGCAGAGCCCGGCTGACAATAGCTGTAATAGGAGTGTCTTTCTTAGATAGCGTAGCGTGGCATGAGATAGCATTACCGCACAGCCCCAGCCGCTGTCACACACACACACACACACACACACACACACACACACACACACACACACACACACACACACACACACACACACACACACACACACACACACACACACACACACACACACACACACACACACGAGAGACCACTCAGTTGCTCTTAGATAAATACACTGGTATCATAATTGTTTTTTGTATTTTCTTCCCCCCCCCCCCCCCCCCACCTTTTTTCTTATCTTCTTTTTTTTTTGTACAAGAATATTACACCCGATCGGCTTAATGAATTAATAATAGCGATAGACTTGGACACGTGGGGACACTTGTGACTGTACTGTGTACATCCCGTGTGCTGGATGCACCTGGATGCTCACGTGTTCGCCGTTGTCGAAACAGCGAGGTGCTATAATGGAGAACAGCGGCGATGCGGTTGTCAAGCCAACGGGAGATGAGACAGCGTCGAAGGAGAGAGGAATCCGTACGTTCGAAAGAATCAGAAGAAAATCAATAGATTTCAATGGATAAAGAGAGAAATGTCGTTACGAATGTCGTCAAGCTGTGTTGAGGACGGGAAAAAGAAAATGTGGAAAAGGGGAGTAATCATCTGTATGTTAAGTGGTTAGAATATAATGACTGTAAAAGCAATGTGCTATTAAACTACATATTAAAACATGTGCAACTATTTAACTTAAAGGTCAGGATGCAAGAGTACACAACTTTAGGGGGAAGACTGCAGATCTTTAACAACAGTCCCTTTAAAAAAACATCTCTAAGCGTGCACAAAGTAAAAATAAAATAACCGTCCAGGTAGGCTATATGTCCATGAAAGCTATCGCCTCAGATTTTGCTGCGCCAACCATGGATGACCTCACAAAACCGCTAACTAATACCTAACTCACCCGCCGGTGGAGCCATTCACAGCATGATGGGGGGGGAGGAGAAGAGGAGGAGGAGGAGAGGAGGAGGAGGAGGAGGAGAGGGAGAAGAAGGAGGAAGAGAGGGATAAGGAGGAGGAGAGGGAGGAGAAGAGAAGGAGGAGGAGGGAGAGAAGGAGGAGGAGGAGGAGGAGGAGGAGGAGGAGGAGGATGAGGAGGAGGAGGAGGAGGAGGAGGAGGAGAAGAGAAGGAGGAGGAGGAGGAGAGGGAGGAGAAGAGGAGGAGGAAGAGGGAGAAGAAGGAGGAGGAGAGGGAGGAGAAGAGGAGGAGGAGGAGGAAGAGAAGGAGGGGGAGGAGGAGGAGAAGAAGGAGGAGAGGGAGAAGAAGGAGGAAGAGAGGGATAAGGGGGAGGAGAGGGAGGAGAAGAGAAGGAGGAGGAGGGAGAGAAGGAGGGGGAGGAGGAGGGGGAGGAGAGGGAGGAGAAGAGAAGGAGGAGGAGGAGGAGGAGGAGGAGGAGGAGGAGGAGAGGGAGGAGAAGAGAAGGAGGAGGGGGAGGAGGAGGAGGGGGAGGAGGAGGAGGGGGAGGAGGATGAAGAGGATGAGGGGGAGGGGGAGGAGGAGTGGGAGTCGGAGGGGGGTCCTACACTCTACCCGGGGTGGACGTGCTGCAGTCACTCAGGGTGTGTGTGTGTGTGTGTGTGTGTGTGTGTGTAGTGTGGCTCCAGTGCCTCCAGCTAGTTAAAATATGAGATCGGCACGGCGAGGGGGCAGGGAGTGGGGGGAGCTGGGGTGGGGGGGCGGGGGGCTAATGAAAGCAGGGGGGCCCCTAGCCCCGGGACACGGGGGGGGGGTCGTATATATCGCCAGGCGGGAGAGACAGGTCTTAGAATCAGCTGGCAGGGGCCCGTTTGCCCCACGGTTCTGGAGACCGCCACCACCGCCCACCGCCGATGAAGAAGTGGCAGAAATGGGGACTCGCAACTACAGCTGGGCTATTAATAAGAGATAGCCCCCACCTTAACCTCCCCACCTTCCTGACAGTAGTCTCCACCCACTGGGTTTATTTATCATCATCATCATCATCATCATCAACACGCACACTTCTCCCGACCCAACACATGGCGCCTGTTAAACACAGCGTACTCGTGGTGGTCGTATGGTGGTGTATGGTGTGTGGTGGTGTTGTGTGGTGGTGTGTGGATGGGGACGTAGACCCCGGTGCGAGAGAGGCGTAGTAGTAGTCGTCGTAGTAAAAGGAAAGGTGTAGCCGCTGACGTCCCACTGCTTCAGATTCCTGGCGGACGCGGAGTGCCCTGCAGGTGCCTGGCGCGGATCAATAGATGCACCACTCAATACGTGTTGATTTGCAGAGAGTGACAGAGCGCATGAAATAAGACATTTATATACGTATATATATATATATAGATATAGAGTAGAGAGACAGACAGAGATTTAAGAGGCTATTGTAGAAATTGACGATTGGCTGCAGATATTCCACACCATGGTGTTGTGAAAACAACTGTGCTGCGTTGGGCTACTTTAAAGTATGGATAGATGGATGGACGGATGGGTGAATGAACGTGGTCCATTTAACAAACCATGTCATACATTTAAAAAAATAGTTCACTTTGGGCTACTGTGTACACACTAATTGTAGAAATTATTATTGTTATTTATGATTGAATTTTTTTTAAAAAAGGCATTAGGTCTTCGTTAGATTTCCCCCCTCATCTATCTTATAATAGCCTGTCTGTTTTATTTTCTGAATTTCATTTAAAAAAAAGGCGACGAGTATTGTGTAGGTCCGCTCTGTCCATGCGTCGCTACCGCACGCACGAACACGACACACACGCACGCACGCAGGTACACACACACACACACACACACACGGGACCACACACCACACACACTGGACACACACGGGACACACCCCACACACACACACAACACACACACGGACACACACGCGCACACACACCACAGCACGTTGATTTCGGCGCTGTGGGCCGTGGACTGAATACTACCGCAGCCTCCACACACAGCGACACCACACCACACACACACACTGTCACTATACGAGCGTCGCTTGCGCTCCCGCTGCCCTACATAACTGAACGCTGTCGTGACTCCGACTCTGACTCCGTTCCGTTCCCCTCCGCCAGATGGAAGGCGATGCAAAAAAAATAAAATCGAGACATAATTTAGTGCAATTCTATTTTTCAAATGAACGTTTTAAAAAAAAAAGTTGCACACGGCACAGTAAGTGTGTGTCCAGTAGATATGCCCGATTTGATTAATTTCCATGAATAAGTTTGACACCCGACATCAGATATGTGACACAAATGCACAACACGCATACGTCTCCAAGTAACTTCATCCATAGGCTGCTCTACGCTGTGCGTCCTGCGTGTCCACGCGTGTTTGTGCGCCTTGGAGACGACGACCCACCTTTGTGCATCCCCGTGAAGCGGTCCTTCAGCACCGTCAGCTCGTAGATCTTGCCGAACTCCTCGAACAGAGGCCGCAGGTCCTTCTCGTCCAGGTTCCGCGGGATCTGACCGATGAACAGCTTGATGGCGTCGTGGTCCTTCATCGGGATGGTGGTGGCCGTGTTGATGATGGTGCTGGCCGCCGCCGCCGCCGCCGCTGAAGCCGGACTGTGGGCGCTGTGGCTGTGGCTGTGGCTGTGGTGGCTTAATCCGTTCACCAGGCCGTTGGTGCTGACGGAGACCACGCCGACGCCGTGCAGCGAGCCGCCGTCCACCTGTCCGTTGGTTAAAGTTGCCATCTTCGGACCGGACAGGGAGTTGAGCTGGTACAGCAGCAGGATGGAGCAGTCGTGGACGCAAAAAGAAGAAGAAGAAGGAGGAGGAGGAGGAGGAGGAGGAGGAGGAGAAGAAGTAGAAGAAGCTGGGTGGAAGTGTCGAAGTCAAAAATGTTGGGTCCGAGCGACAGTATAGCCGAGCCAGAGCCAGAGCCGATTCCGCTCTCGTTGTACCAAAGCAAATATTTACATGGATGTGAACACACACACATGCAGCTGTGGACGAAACGAGGGGGGATTTTGGGGCGAGAAGACGCGGGAGCTGCACTGCCGCTGCTGCTGGATCCCCCGACGTGGAAGAAGCCTGGCTCCTTATATGATTATATATTAATAATGTCCTGCACTAAATAAGTCGCTCATTGGGCTCACTGTGTTGCGAGAGTGAATGTAGAGATAGAGATAGAGCGGGGAGGAGAGGAGAGGGAGGAAAAAGAGAGAGAGGGAGGGAGAGAGAGAGAGAGAGAGAGAGAGAGAGAGAGAGAGAGAGAGACCAAGAGCGTCCGCTGCCTATTTACACCCACGTTCCCCCTCTCGTTCCCTGCTTCTTCTTGGCAGCCTTTTCCTTTTTTTTTTTTTTTTTTCCCCGTTGCATGGAGGAGTCGGTATGGGTGTCTTCTCGGTTTAAACGGACAGGGAGAGACCAACCTCCGCCTAGTGGTGGGGGATCTGACCGCCAGGAACTGGAGATATTTTGAAATCCACCCTTTTCTCCCCCCCCCCCCCCCGTTTTCCCTCATGCGTAGCCGCGATGGTACGGTCCAACCAAGAGGAGAGGAGAGGGTCTATAAATAGAGAAATATAGAGAATCTACTGTTCTTTGTGCACATAACACACGCACACCACGCAGTCCGTGTGCGAACCCGTTCCCGCATGCATTTGCATTGCATTTGCATTGCATTTGCATTGGTATTTAATTGTCCATTTTATTCCCCATCATCATGTTTCATCTGACATAATAACGCCCAAACAGAAACCTCCGTGTCGCCTTTTATTTTGTCCCTGTTTTGGACCGGGGGGGGGGGGGGGGTGGACGTTGCCACGGTGGTCTGCTTTTGTGTTTTCGTCCCGATGTCCGATAACTATTTTAGCAGGACGTTCGACATAATAATATGATGACGGGTCGGTCTCACAGCCGATGTCAATGAAAAAAACCACGTTATTTATTTATTTATTTATGTATTTATTTATTATATTCCCGTAATGCAAACGTTTCATCCCCCCGGAGAAGAGAGAAGAGAGAAGAGGAGCGCAGAATAGATGCTGAACTTTCGGCGGTGTGGAGACGGACAGTTCCGTGGTGCTGAGGAAGAGCGGATGATGAAGTGTGGCGCAGATCGTGGAGCATTTTTTGTGCGGAGGTTTCGAACGCATCAGCTGGAGAAATGGAAAGCGCACACAAGACAAAGACAAAGACAAAGACAAAGACAAAGCGAAGCGAAGAAACGCGCAAAAAGGGAGACTTAGTCTTGCATCACAACGAGGGGAATGTGTTGTGGTGTGGGTGAGCGATGCGGGAGGAATTCAAGGGAAAGTCTACGAGCACCGCCGAGTGGCGTAGAGGGGGCACGTCTGGAGGAACACACACACACACACACGCACACACACACACACACACACACACACACACACACACACACACACACACACACACACACACACACACACACACAGAAGGACAAACTAACGGAGAGAGATTCACATGAATGAACGTGTGTATCACTCCCCGTTGCTTCCCATTAAAGGAGACTACACTATATGAAGAAGAAAAAAACTGAAACTAGATCAACAATTCAAATCAATGTCTATCTTTTTGTCTTTCTACGTTGACTGCACCTTGCGGGCTCGAATCTTGGCAGCCAACAAATTATTCAGATTCAGCTGACTTGGGCATTTCCTTGTAAAAGATACATAAAGCAAATTAGCTGTGAACCGTACCTACGATAAATACATCAATAAATGAATAAACACCCCGACAAATATGAACACACCTTTTTAGCTGCAGAAGAGAAGGTGGAGTGTGACTGGTAACATCACAGTAGCACAGTGTGTAGGAATTGAAAACGAAAGACGATATAAATGCAGTTGAATTATTATGTGTGCTATACTCAAGTTGCACTGTATATAGCAGGGGAATGATTTACATTTACATTAAGCCATGGCCTCGGAACGTCATTACAGTTTTATTTAATTCATAATCTGAGCCTCGATTGCTTATCAGAGGCGTTTTGTGAAGACGAGAATATACTGTGAGTGTGAAAATAAATCTGATTGTGTTCATTTGTCACAGGTCCAAACAATCATCCCTCCGTTAAATGGTATCTCCACACTTGGGAAAAAAAACGGGAACATGTAGGCCTACACACACACACAGTATATACATCATATGCTTCGTATCTAATCTCGAACATCGGGGTCGCAGTGACTCGAAACAAATGGCGTGTTTATCCCTTGGATGTTATACGGGGCCATTCCTTTCTTATTTTCGGATTGGCACTGTGTCATGCATAACAACATTTGGAGCTTTATCTTGCAAAGAGAAGACACACACACACCCACACACACACACACACACACACACACACACACACACACACACACACACACACAGTCGGGCTGGGGTGATAGGATTCACCGGCTGCCCTTTGGACACGCAGCCCCAATAAGAGCGACTCCCACGCCAAGCGTTTGTCACACCTCGGCCTCCTTTAACTAGATTGTAGGAACAACTGCGGAAAAAAAAAGAAAAAAGAAATGCACATTAGGTTGTCACTGAAGATACCGAAGAGCGTGTGGAAGCAATACTGTTCCATTATACTTCGCTCTCCACCAGCACCACCAGCACCAGCACCAGCAGCCACCACAGCACCACCACTGCGGCGGCGACAGGGGCGCGTAAACGGGACCACAGGGCATTGACGGAGCCACGCGGTGATGGGCGGCGGGAGGCAGAAGTGGACGCAAGTTATGGTCCAATGTCTGCGGCCAACGACATCATCACCACACAACAACAAACAACAACAACAACAAAACAACAACAAACAACACAGCGACAACAACACGGCGGCTATAACGTTCTGAGGCTCATAAGGCGCGGACTATCTGTTTTCATTATGTGGCCATGATGCTTTGTATATCCCAACCCCCCCTCCTCCTCCACCCCCCTTCACTTCCACCTCCACCTCCACTTCCACCCCACCTCCAACTCCACCTCCAACCCTCCACATTAGCCCCCGTTAATAATAAAAAGTGGTGCAGTCTGAGCTCCCCCCCCCTCTCTCTCTCTCTCTCTCTCTCCTCTCTCTCTCTCTCTCTCTCTCTCTCTCTCTCTCCCTTTGTCTCTCATTCTCCTTCTCCCTCCTATTCTTTATCTCCTTTTGTTTCTCCCTCTCTCTCAACGGTTGCTTTATTGACATGGGAAATCAAAGCATACCATCTCCACCAGCATAACCTTAATGACGTATAAAGAAACGCATAAGAACCCACACGATAAGAATAATAGTTAAACACGGACTCTAAAGCTAAGATAAAAGCTACAATTTTCAAACCACATTTACAAAATGCGGGACTTTTCTTCCCTTCTCTCAAAACCGTTTCATCAAACAATCAAACAATGCTTTCAGATCATACACGCCACCAAGAAAGACACACTGAACATGAATATTGTACATTAAATGCATTTTGCAATAAAAAAAAAGTATAGTAATTACAACTTAGTATCGTGAACATATTGTACACTGCAAGCACTGCAAGTAATACATACACAGTATATTGAAAGTCTGTATATTTAGCACTTAAAATCCAGGTAAGCCCAAAGAGTCATCACATCACAGTACGCACAAAAACGTTGTCTCTCCTCATGGGTGTCACCACAGGCCCCATTCCATTGCCTGTCAGAGATTGCCTGTCCCCTGGTGTATGGGCTTCTGTCCACCAGCACACTGATAAGTACTCTTCTACTGGGTTGAGGAAAGGGCCGTATGCACACACACACACGAATGCATCCATCGCCGGGTTGATGTTGAACCACACTCGTGTGTGTGTGTGCGGACACCACGTTTGAAAAGCTGACGTTGTTTCCACACCACGACATAGACAGGACCGCACACACACACACACACTGCCTTCTCGTGACCTCGCTGCTCACGCTCATACAAACATTACAGCTTAATGGACTGTGGCTTAAGAGGGGAGGAGAGAAAAAAAACGGTAACTGTATCTCTCTGTCCCTCTGTCTCTCTGTCTCTCTGTCTCTCTCTGTCTCTCTCTCTCTCTCTCTCTCTCTCTCTGTCTCTCTCTCTCTCTGTCTCTCTCTCTCTCTCTGTCTCTCTCTCTCTCTCTCTCTCTCTGTCTCTCTCTCTCTCTCTGTCTCTCTCTCTCTTCTCTCTGTCTCTCTCTCTCTCTCTCTCTCTCTCTCTCTCTCTGTCTCTCTCTCTCTCTCTCTCTCTCTCTCTCTCGCTCTCTCTGTCTCTCTCTCTCTGTCTCTCTCTCTCTCTCTCTCTCTCTCCTCTCTCTCTCTCTCTCTCTCTCTCTCTTCTCTCTCGTCTCTGTCTCTTTCTCTCTGTCTCTCTCTGTCTCTCTTGTCTCTCTTCTTTCTCTCTGTCTCTGTCTTCTCCTCTCTCTCTCTCTCGTCTCTGTCTCTTCTCTCTGTCTCTCTGTCTCTCTGTCTCTCCTCTCTCTGTCTCTCTGTCTCTCTCTTCTCTCTCTCTGTCTCTCTTGTCTCTCTGTCTCTCTCTTCTCTCTCTCTCTCTCTGTCTCTCTGTCTTCTCTGTCTCTCTCTCTCTTCCCTCTCTCTGTTCTCTCTCTCTCTCTCTCTGTCCTTTCTCTGCCTCTCTCTCTCTTCTCTGTCTCTCTGTCTCTCTGTCTCTTCTGTCTCTCTGTCTCTCTCTCTCTCCTCTCTCTCTCTCTCTTCGCTCTCTCGCTCTCTCTGTCTCTCTGTCTCTTTCTCAGTCTGTCTGTCTGTCTCTTTATCAGTCTCTCTATCTCTCTCTTCCTCTACACACTATATATATATATATATATATATATATATACAGTATGCACTATACATGTCAATCTAGCTATGAATTGTGTACGTGAATTTCATTCATATGTAAATGTGTATTTTTGACATAACTCCTCTCACTGCGGGGGGTCTGACCTCCTATGATTGCTCATTTGCCTGTTTAATTTTCCACTTCCACACCCGGGGTAACGCTTGCAGAACGGGCGAATAAACAGAAAAGGGAAGATGAAATCCTGGCTCGGCAAGATACACAAATAGATAGATAATCTGCATGTGCGCCATAAAGCGCGTCTGCGTCTCCCCCACCCCCCGTCGCCTATTCTGCATAGTAATGTCTGCTCTCACCTCTCCTTCACGTGGGACAAAGTTCTAAATCTCCCGTAGCCTTGAGACACCGAGAGATGTAGATCACTCCTCCGTAATTTAGCGGGGGGTGGAGGAGGAGGAGGAGGTGGAGGAGGAGGTGGTGGTGGAGGAGGGGGTGTGGAGGAGGAAACAGGGAAGGGCACGGGAATGACTAAATGCATTCAACGTCTCGGGGAGGGTGGGAGTCGTTGTGGGAGAGACGTCCCTCCTCACCTCGAATAAAAAACCAACTGGGAGTGTGGAAGCTGGAGCCGTGTCGGTGCTTCTGCTCGTTGCTCCCTTTCCCCCCCAAATGTGTCGTTACTTTTTTTTGTTTGTTTGTTCGTTGCTAAATAAATAAATTAATAAATACCCACAAAAAGAATACCCTCTATTTCTTTTTACGCCGTATATGCAATAATCTATACGAGCTGTACACCCACGACGCCCCCACGACGAGACCCCGGGGCAGCAGAGTCCAAACGTTTGCGTTAATTGGGAGTCTATGGATCTGTCTCTAAACATTCCTGCGGAGGGAAAGTGTGTACTTGTACAACGGGGCTCCTGTGAGGAATGAAAAGCAGAGGATATTTATTCTGTAAGTGAGCGCCGGCTGACACTCGGCCGACCAGAAAACACTGCATTGTTTCTCCCTGACTCTGTCTCTCTCTCTCTCTCTCTGTCTCTCTCTCTGTCTCTGTCTCTCTGTCTCTCTCTGTCTCTCTCTCTCTCTCTGTCTCTCTCTCTCTCTGTCTCTCTCTCTCTCTCTCTCTCTCTCTCTCTGTCTCTCTGTCTCTCTCTCTCTCTCTCTCTCTCTCTGTCTCTGTCTCTCTCTCTCTGTCTGTCTGTCTCTCTCTCTCTCGTCTCTCTCTCTCTCTCTCTCTCTCTCTCTCTCTCTCTCTCTCTTCTCTCTCAACCGAGAAAACAAAAAAAACAACAATATATAAACCCATTGAGTTAAGAACTATCACTACTATCTACTTTTACTGTAAATGATGACTGACTACATGACTATTGTTTTAAATGTGTTTTAAATTTGGATTTTAAATTCAATTTTAGCTGCCAACTTCACAGCTGACCAGGGACTACATATGAAAACTAGCCTCCTGGCTAATTCTGGCATATTTACAGTACTGCCTATTAATATGCACTGTCCCTGACAAATGAACTGAATAAATACAAATATATTAAGAAAGACCAGGACCTGGAAAATGTTTAGTCTCACGTTTTTTGTATGAGCGTGAGCAGCGAGGTCACGAGAAGGCAGTGTGTGTGTGTGTGCGGTCCTGTCTATGTCGTGGTGTGGAAACAACGTCAGCTTTTCAAACGTGGTGTCCGCACACACACACACGAGTGTTGGTTCAACATCAACCCGGCGATGGATGCATTCGTGTGTGTGTGCATACGGCCCTTTCCTCAACCCAGTAGAAGAGTACTTACCAGTGTGCTGGTGGACAGAAGCCCATACACCAGGGGACAGGCAATCTCTGACAGGCAATGGGAATGGGGCCTGTGGTGACACCCATGAGGAGAGACAACGTTTTTGTGCGTACTGTGATGTGATGACTCTTTGGGCTTACTTGTATTTTAAGCGCTAAATATACAGACTTTCAATATTGTCTTACTTGCAGTACTTGCAGTGTACAATATGTTCACGATACTAAGTTGTAATTACTATATATTTTTTTTATTGCAAAATGCATTTAATGTACAATATTCATTTTCTATGTAACGTGCATTGGAGTGTGTCTTTCTTGGTGGCGTGTATGATCTGAAAGCATTGTTTGATTGTTTGATGAAATGGTTTTGAGAGAAGAGAAGAAAAGTCCCGCATTTTGTAAATGTAGTTGTAGCTTTTATTTTAGTTTAGAGTCATTTACTATTCTTATTTTTCGTCTTATGTCGTATTTGAGTTCTTTATAGTAATGTATGCTTGGTGATGTAAATGTTTATTTCCCATGTCAATAAAGCACCTTGAGAGAGAGGGAGAAACAAAGAGAGAGAAAGAATAGGAGGGAGAAGGAGAATGAGAGACAAAGAGGAGAGACAGAGAGAGAGAGAAGGAGAATGAGAGACAAAGGGAGACAGAGAGAGAGAGAGAGAGAGAGAGAGAGAGAGGAGCTCAGACTGCACCACTTTTTATTATTTAACGGTGGGCTAATGTGGAGGGTTGGAGGTGGAGGGTTGGAGGTGGAGTTGGGGGTGGGGGGTGGAGGTGGAAGTGAAGGGGGTGGAGGAGGAGGGGGGGTTGGGTATAACAAAGCATCATGGCCACATAATGAAAACAGATAGTCGCGCCTTATGAGCCTCAGAAGCGTATAGCCGCCGTGTTGTTGTCGCTGTTGTTGTTGTTGTTGTTGTTGTTGTTGTTGTTGTTGTTGTTGTGGTGATGATGTCGTTTGGCCGCAGACATTGGACCATAACTTGCGTCCACTTCTGCCTCCCGCCGCCCATCACCGCGTGGCTCCGTCAATGCCCTGTGGTCCCGTTTACGCGCCCCTGTCGCCGCCGCCACGGTGGTGATGGTGCTGGTGCTGCTGGTGGTGCTGGTGGAGAGCGAAGTATAATGGAACAGTATTGCTTCCACACGCTCTTCGGTATCTTCAGTGACAACCTAATGTGCATTTCTTTTTTCTTTTTTTTTTCCCAGTTGTTCCTACAATCTAGTTTTCTCTTTTTCTTTTTTTTTCCGCAGTTGTTCCTACAATCTAGTTAAAGGAGGCCGAGGTGTGACAAACGCTTGGCGTGGGAGTCGCTCTTATTGGGGCTGCGTGTCCAAAGGGCAGCCGGTGAATCCTATCACCCCAGCCCGACTGTGTGTGTGTGTGTGTGTGTGTGTGTGTGTGTGTGTGTGTGTGTGTGTGTGTGTCTGTGTGTGTGTGGGCGTGTGTGTGTGTCTTCTCTTTGCAAGATAAAGCTCCAAATGTTGTTATGCATGACACAGTGCCAATCCGAAAATAAGAAAGGAATGGCCCCGTATAACATCCAAGGGATAAACACGCCATTTGTTCGAGTCACTGCGACCCCGATGTTCGAGATTAGATACGAAGCATATGATGTATATACTGTGTGTGTGTGTAGGCCTACATGTTCCCGTTTTTTTTCCCAAGTGTGGAGATACCATTTAACGGAGGATGATTGTTTGGACCTGTGACAAATGAACACAATCAGATTTATTTTCACACTCACAGTATATTCTCGTCTTCACAAAACGCCTCTGATAAGCAATCGAGGCTCAGATTATGAATTAAATAAAACTGTAATGACGTTCCGAGGCCACGGCTTAATGTAAATGTAAATCATTCCCCTGCTATATACGTGCAACTTGATATAGTATAGCACACATAATAATTCAACTGCATTTATATCGTCTTTCGTTTTCAATTCCTATACACACTGCTACTGGGATGTTACCAGTCACACTCCACCTTCTCTTCTGCAGCTAAAAAGGTGTGTTCATATTTGTCGGGTGTTTATTCATTTATTGATGTATTTATCGTAGGTACGGTTCACAGCTAATTTGCTTTATGTATCTTTTACAAGGAAATGCCCAAGTCAGCTGAATCTGAATAATTTGTTGGCTGCCAAGATTCGAGCCCGCAAGGTGCAGTCAACGTAGAAAGACAAAAAGATAGACATTGATTTGAATTGTTGATCTAGTTTCATTTTTTCTTCTTCATATAGTGTAGTCTCCTTAATGGGAAGCAACGGGGAGTGATACACACGTTCATTCATGTGAATCTCTCTCCGTTGGTTTGTCCTTCTGTGTGTGTGTGTGTGTGTGTGTGTGTGTGTGTGTGTGTGTGCCTGTGTGTGTGTGTGTGTGTGTGTGTGTGTGTGTGTGTGTGTGTTCCTCCAGACGTGCCCCCTCTACGCCACTCGGCGGTGCTCGTAGACTTTCCCTTGAATTCCTCCCGCATCGCTCACCCACACCACAACACATTCCCCTCGTTATGATGCAAGACTAAGTCTCCCTTTTTGCGCGTTTCTTCGCTTCGCTTTGTCTTTGTCTTTGTCTTTGTCTTTGTCTTTGTCTTGTGTGCGCTTTCCATTTCTACAGCTGATGCGTTCGAAACCTCCGCACAAAAAATGCTCCACGATCTGCGCCACACTCATCATCCTCCGCTCTTCTTCAGCACCACGGAACTGTCCGTCTCCACACCGCCGAAAGTTCAGCATCTATTCTGCGCTCCTCTCCTCTCTTCTCCGGGGGGATGAAACGTTTGCATTACGGGAATATAATAAATAAATACATCAATAAATAAATAACGTGGTTTTTTTCATTGACATCGGCTGTGAGACCGACCCGTCATCATATTATTATGTCGAACGTCCTGCTAAAATAGTTATCGGACATCGGGACGAAAACACAAAAGCAGACCACCGTGGCAACGTCCACCCCCCCCCCCCCCCCCCCCCCCCCCCCCCCCCCCCCCCCAAACAGACAAAATAAAAGGCGACACGGAGGTTTCTGTTTTGGGGGGGGGGGGGGGGGGGGGGGGGGGGGGGGGGCGTATTATGTCAGATGAAACATGATGATGGGGAATAAAATTGACAATTAAATACCAATGCAAATGCAATGCAAATGCATGCGGGAACGGGTTCACACACGGACTGCGTGGTGTGCGTGTGTTATGTGCACAAAGAACAGTAGATTCTCTATATTTCTCTATTTATAGACCCTCTCCTCTCCTCTTGGTTGGACCGTACCATCGCGGCTACGCATGAGGGAAAACGGGGGGGTTGGGGGGGGGGTGGAGGAGAAAAGGGTGGATTTCAAAATATCTCCAGTTCCTGGCGGTCAGATCCCCCACCACTAGGCGGAGGTTGGTCTCTCCCTGTCCGTTTAAACCGAGAAGACACCCATACCGACTCCTCCATGCAACGGGAAAAAAAAAAAAAGGAAAAGGCTGCCAAGAAGAAGCAGGGAACGAGAGGGGGAACGTGGGTGTAAATAGGCAGCGGACGCTCTTGGTCTCTCTCTCTCTCTCTCCTCTCTCTCTCTCTTCTCTCTTCTCTCTCTCTCTCTCCCTCCCTCCCTCTCTCTTTTTCCTCCCTCTCCTCTCCTCCCCGCTCTATCTCTATCTCTACATTCACTCTCGCAACACAGTGAGCCCAATGAGCGACTTATTTAGTGCAGGACATTATTAATATATAATCATATAAGGAGCCAGGCTTCTTCCACGTCGGGGGATCCAGCAGCAGCGGCAGTGCAGCTCCCGCGTCTTCTCGCCCCAAAATCCCCCCTCGTTTCGTCCACAGCTGCATGTGTGTGTGTTCACATCCATGTAAATATTTGCTTTGGTACAACGAGAGCGGAATCGGCTCTGGCTCTGGCTCGGCTATACTGTCGCTCGGACCCACATTTTGACTTCGACACTTCCACCCAGCTTCTTCTACTTCTTCTCCTCCTCCTCCTCCTCCTCCTCCTCCTTCTTCTTCTTCTTTTTGCGTCCACGACTGCTCCATCCTGCTGCTGTACCAGCTCAACTCCCTGTCCGGTCCGAAGATGGCAACTTTAACCAACGGACAGGTGGACGGCGGCTCGCTGCACGGCGTCGGCGTGGTCTCCGTCAGCACCAACGGCCTGGTGAACGGATTAAGCCACCACAGCCACAGCCACAGCCACAGCGCCCACAGTCCGGCTTCAGCGGCGGCGGCGGCGGCCAGCACCATCATCAACACGGCCACCACCATCCCGATGAAGGACCACGACGCCATCAAGCTGTTCATCGGTCAGATCCCGCGGAACCTGGACGAGAAGGACCTGCGGCCTCTGTTCGAGGAGTTCGGCAAGATCTACGAGCTGACGGTGCTGAAGGACCGCTTCACGGGGATGCACAAAGGTGGGTCGTCGTCTCCAAGGCGCACAAACACGCGTGGACACGCAGGACGCACAGCGTAGAGCAGCCTATGGATGAAGTTACTTGGAGACGTATGCGTGTTGTGCATTTGTGTCACATA
>PIJE02002768.1:42155-56752 GCA_002895965.2 Coryphaenoides rupestris | reverse complement strand
TGGTGTGTCGTGTGTGTGTCGCATATATACGTGTGTGTCGGTCCATTGCATGTGTGATGTGTGTGTGTGTTGGCTTATATAGGTGTGTCTGCATTGGTTGGCATGATGTGTGAGTGTGTGTGTCCATGCATGTTGTGTGTGTGTGTGTGTCCAGTGCATGTGCTGTATGTGTGTCCATGCATGTGTGTGTGTGTTGCGATCTGTACATGCCTGTGTGTGTGTGCGCACGCTGTGCGTGTCTGTACGCTTGTGCGTGTGTGGTTGTGTGTGTGTCCATGGCCTGTGTTGTGTGTCTGTCACGCGCGTGTCGGTGTGTCAATGCATGTGTGTGTTGTGTGGTGTGTGCTCCTGTACGTGTGCTGGTGTGTGCTGGCGTGTGTGTGTCTGTACTGTGTGTGTGTGTGTGGTGTGTGTGTGTGTGGTGGTGTGTGTGTGTGTGTGTGTGTGATCTGTACGGTGTGTGTGTGTGTGTTCTGTACGTGTGTGTGTTGGTGTGTGTATGTGTGTGTGTGTGTGTGTGTGTGTGTGTGTGTTGTGTGTTTGTCTGAGTGTGTGTGTGTGTGTGTGTTGTGTGTGGTGTGTGTGTGGTGTGTGTGTGTGTGTGTCTGTGTTGTGTGTGTGTGTTGTGTGTGTGTTGTGTGGTGGTGTGCGTGCAACTCACCCTGGCTGTGGGGGAAGAGTTTGTCTCAGATTGCTCCATCATTCCTCCAGCAGAGTGCATCTTGGGATGGGCTGGACAGCTCGTCGTCGCCTGGAAGCAGGAAGCGTCGCAGGGACAAACGACATGCATCAACAAAACAACCACATCATGTCCTTTGAACCAAAGCACATGAACCTGTAATTAGCCTGACCAATTAGCTGGCTACGGTCTAGTGTCACAAGTGGGAATGTCCAACCTTAGATGTATGATTTACTAGACATAATACCAGCCGACCCTGTGGACCGACTGACAGGTAGAACTGATCTAGTAATCACTAATCTACGGTGGACATTCACTTGTGATGTCACTAGACGTCGTCAATGGCTCCATCACACTCACGACCTGGTGGTAAGGTGGAACCTTAAGTTTATGGAATGCCGTTTTCGTTGCGTTTGCTGTGACATCTGCGCTGTTTCCGATAGCGCCGTCCGCATGGCAACGGATGTTTTTTTAGGCGACCAGAGATTCCAACCGGTTTCGTCAGCAGATCACCAAGATCGGTGTTGTCCTTTTAAAGCGACGTCGACATCCCTCGCGGGACACGAGAACGCTTGAAGAACAACAATAAATATAACCGGAATGGATTGACGGCGGTGGTGGTGGTGAGGGTGGAGTGGGTGGGTGCGAGAGCTGATTGCAAGGAGGAGGAGGGGAGGAGGGGCGAGCAGTGAGGAGGAGGGAAGATTGCTCACCCATGGTGTCGGTGGTCTGGCTGGCGGCCACCCGGAGGAGGGGGAGGGAGGGTGTCTGAGATCTTGGGAGGAGGTGGGAGGGGAAGGAGAGTGGGGTGCGTTCACGCTTGGAGTCCGTCTGACACACACCAGATGCACCACCACACACACACACAACATCACACACACACACATAACACACAACACCAAAGCACACACACACACACAGCACACACAACAACACCACACAAACGCAACACATAAACAGACACACGCACGCACAACACGCACACACAGCGACACAAGACCACACAGAACGCACACGCACGCAACAGACACCACGCAACGGACACGTCATACACACCAGATCACCTTTTCGGACACACACACACTAAAAAAATAATGAAATGAATAAAACATTAATGAAATAGGAATTTCTTAAAAAAATAGTAATAAAAGCAATGAAATAAGTATATTAATATAATATAATATAGATAATTACGTAATAATATATTGTATAATAATATTAATATGTATACTCTAGTCTCGTCAGCAGCTGATACTACGAGTTATAATATTATAATAAATATATAATATATAATGTAATACTGATCTACCTGCTCAGCAGCTGATACTACGTATATATATTATAATAATATGATATAATATATAATTATATATGTTAATATAATATATATGTACTTATACTATACCTGCTCAAGCAGCTGATACTACGAGTGGTATAATATTATAATATGTATATATAATATAATATAATTTTATCAACCTTCATAAGCTATACTATATATATAATATATAATATATATAATATAGTATATATATATATTATATATAATATATAATATGTATTACTCCTACTGCTCAAGCAGCATGATACTAGTAGTATATAATATATAATAAATAATATACTAATATACGTATATATAATATGTAAATATAAATATATAGATTAATATGTATACTCTACTGCTCAAGCAGCTGATACTACAGTGATATGCACATATATACATATATAAATGAATAATATCAGTATAATATATATGATATAATATATATGATAATACTTACTCTACTGTCAGCAGCGATAACTAGAGTGTATAATAATATAATATATAGAATATTAATATAAATAATAGTATAGCTCTACCTGCTCCCAGGCTGATCTACGAGTATATAATATTATATATATATATTGATAATATATCTGAACTCTCGTACCTGCTCCAAGCAGCTGATTACTACGAGTGTTAATATATATAATATATAATAATATAATAATAATATATAATATAAATAGTATAGCTCTACCTGCTCAAGCAGCTGATACGACGAGTCGTGATATATATTAATATAATATTATATAGATGTACCTCTACCTGCTACCGCAGCTGATACTCACGCGTATGATAATATATATTATATTATATAGTTAATATAGTAATATAATATGTAATACTGCTACCTGCTCAAGCAGCTGATACACGAGTGAATATATATCATATATTATTATATAATAAATATAATTTTTATGTATACTCTCCTGCTCCAGCCAGCTGAACTAAACGAGTAAATATAATATATATATATATATTTATATATATGTTATACATCTCATGTTCATGCAGCTGGATACTACTGTAGTATAATATTATATAATATAATATATTAATATATAATATAAATATGTATACTTACCTTCTCCAGCAGTGATACTGACGGAGTGTATAATCAATTATAATATAATATATAATGATATATATAATCATGTATACTCTACTGCTCAAGGCAGCTGATACTAGAGTTATAATAATATATAATATATGACATAAATTTAATATTAAATATAATAAAAACTATGGGAATATTACTCTTAACCTGCTAAGCAGCTGATACTACGAGTGTATAATATATAATTATAATATCTAATGATAATATATAATAATGTATACTCCCTAATAACTGCTCAATCAGGCTGAGTACTACGAGTGTATAATGATATAATATATAATATATGATAGTAAATATAATATGTATAACTCTACCTGCTCAAGCAGCGTTGATACTACGAGTGTATAATATATAATATATATATAATAATATAATATATATATAATATGTATACTCTCTACCTGCTCCAAGCAGCTGATACTACGAAGTGTATAATATATGATTATAATATATAATATATAATATAATATATAATATGGTATAGCTCTATCCTGCTCAACAAGAATGATACTACGAGTGTATAAATATATATTTATATATATAATATAGTAATATAATTATATAATATGTTATACTCCTAGCTGCAAAGCAGCTGTACTAGAGTGGTTAATAATATCATAATATATAATATATAATATAATAACTAATATGTATGCTCTATCCTGCTCAAGCAGCTGATACTGACTAGTATATAATATTAATATAATATTATATAATATATATATAATATATAGATATGTATGACTCTACCTGCCTCAAGCAGCTGAATACTACGGAGTGTATAAGTATTAATATCATAATATAATAATAATACTAAATATGTATACTCTGACCTGCTCAAACGCAGCTGAATAAATACGAGTGTAATAATATATAAATATAATATATATTATAATATAATTATGATATGTATACTCTACCTGCTCAAGCAGCTGATACTACGAGTTGTATAATATATAATATAATATAATATATAATATTAATATATAATATAATATATAATGATGTATACTCTACCTGCTCAGGCAGCTGATACCTACGAGTGTAATATATATAATATAATATAGATTATATAATATGAATATGTATATCTCTACGCTGGCTGCCAGCCAGCTGTATACTCCCACACGAGTGTATAGATATATAAATATATATAATATATAATATATATATAATATAAATCATAATAATGTATACTCTACCTGCTCAGCAGCTGATACACTAGTGTAATTAATATACTAATAATAATATATTAAATATAATAATAATATGCTATCTACCTGCTCCAGCAGCTGATAATACGATGTATCATGATAATATATAAATATAAATAATATGTATACTCTACTGCTCCAGCAGCTGAATACTACGAGTGTATTAATATGATAATATAATATATAATATATAATAATATAATATATAATATATAATATAATATAATATAATATAATATATAATATATTAATATTATATAATACTATAATATATATATGTATACTCTACCTCTCACGCAGCTGTCTGAGCGGTGCAGGCTGGGACTCTAGCTGCTTTGTTGTGTTTCCTTCACAGGATCTGCATGCGTGCTCCCAGACGGCCTTGTGCTGACGCAGCAGCTTGGCTCCGGCCAGCAAGGCTTCGGCCGTCGCGGGGTCCCGGCGGCGAGGCGGCCATGTGGGGGCGGCGGGGCAGCGGGGACAGTGCCCCTGCGGTCGGTGGGCCCTCTTCAGACGGTCGTACTCGCCCTGCCCTGCAGCTTCCTGGGAGAGGGAGGGGGGGGGGGGATGGTGGTTTATTTTTTATGATCTAATAGAAATATAATATATATAATATCTATATAGTTCATATAAGAGAGGGAGAGCAAGAGAGAGAGGAAAGGAATGCTTTCCAAGAAATGTGTGTGGTGCTGGTTCCATATGTGTGTGGTCTGGTGTTGTTTTGTGAATATGTGTGTCGTGTGTGTGTCCATATTGTGTTTTTGGGTGTATAGAGGGCAATATGTGTGCTGTGTGTGTGACTATAACTGGTATGGTCCACATAGTTTGTGTGTGTGCATATGTGTTTTGGTGTGTATGCATAATGTGTGTGTGGATCTATAACTGTTTGGTTTGTATGAATGATGAACAGTGTGGTGTGTGTCGCGTGCCATGTATGTTTCTATGAGTGTGTGTGTGTCGTGTGTGTGCATATGTGTGTGTGTGGGGTCCATGTGTTGTGTGTGTGTGGTGTGTGTGTGTACTTTTGTTTCTGGAGTGTGTTTGTGTTGGTACATATTATACGGTGTGGTTGTATGTGTTTGTGTGTGTGTTTGTGCATTATGTGTGTGTGTGGTGCGTCCATGTGTGTTCCTGGTGTTGTGTGGGTGTGTGTGTAGACTTGGTTTTCCCTGATGTGTGTGTGTGTGGCATTGTTGGGTGGTGTGTGTAACATTTTTATGACCGGTGTGGTTTGTATGTTGTGTGTTGTGGTGTGTGTGCTTGTTGCCCATGTGTGGGTGGTGGGTGTTGTGCGTCGCATGTTGTGTGTGTGTGTATCATTATTTTATGACGGTGTGGTTTGAATAGGTGTGTTGTGTGTGTGTGGGTGTGTCCCAAATCCGACAAGTTTTTGTTCTATGTGGTGTGGCGTGCATGTTCGTGCATGTGTGTGGTTGTTTTCATGTGTGTGTGCGTGCTATGTGTGTGTGTGTGTGTGTGCGGTCCATGTGTTGTGCGTCCATCTCCGTTGTGTGCGTCCATGTGTGCGTGCGTGCCATTGGTTGTGTGGACCGTGGTGTGTGTGGTGTGTGTGTGGGTACCTGTTCTTGCTCCTTGCTCATATGGTCGCCCAGCACCTCTCCCTCCAGCTCGCACCTTCTCCTCCGTCTCCATGGAGATGGAGGATCTGGGCGGGGGCCTTCGAAGGCTGGCTCAGGGGGGAGCCCTGGTTCAGGGACTGGAGTAGTGCTGGATCAACAATGTTGTTTCGTCATCCTCTGCACACACACACACACACAACACGGCGCCGCACACACACACATGACATCACAAACACACACATAATCGTTCATGCAAACACAAGAAAACGTGCGCACATACATGCAAACATGCACACCCCCTGAACACACACACACATATTTCTGGAGCTCGGACTCGCTCAGACTTTTTTCCGGCAGGTCAGAGGTCAGAGGTCATAGGTCACTAAGGTCAGGTCTCTCTCTCCCCCTCCGAGCGGGGGTGTCACACCGCTGACGTGTTTCTGTCCTCTCTTCCTCCCCCCCCCCCCCCCGTCTCGCCTTCTTTCCATCTTCCTTTCTTCTTTTTCCTCCCCCCCTCCCCCACCGTCCAGCAGGGAGAAGGGGACACCTTTAAGAGGTCAGTGGCTCCTCTCTCGCTGTCTCTTTATGTCTCTCTCCACCTCTCTGTCTCTATTTATGTCTCTCTGTCTCTCTCTCTCTCTCTGTCTCTCTCTGCCTCTGTCTTCTTTCTCTCACTGTCTCTCTGCTCTCTCTCTCTCTCTATGTCTCTCTCCATCTCTCTGTCTCTCTATTTATGTCTCTCTGCCTCTCTCTGCCTCTCTCTGTCTCTCTCTGCCTTTCTCTCTCTCTGTCTCTCTCTCTCTCTCTGTCTCTCTCTGCCTCTGTCTTCTCTCTCTCACTGTCTCTCTGCCTCTCTCCCTCTCTATGTCTCTCTCTGTCTCTCTATTTATGTCTCTCTGTCTCTCTCTGCCTCTGTCTTCTTTCTCTCACTGTCTCTTACTCTCTCTCTCTATGTCTCTCTCCATCTCTCTGTCTCTCTATTTATGTCTCTGTCTCTCTCTCTGCCTCTGTCTTCTCTCTCTCACTGTCTCTATCTCTCTGCCTCTCTCCCTCTCTCTGTCTCTCTATGCCTCTCTCTCTGTCTCTATCTCTCTGCCTCTCTCCCTCTCTCTCTCTGTCTCTCTGTCTCTCTCTGCCTTTCTCTCTCTCTGCCTCTCCTCTCTCTCTCTCCTCTCTCACTGTCTCTCGGTCTCTCTCTGTCTCTCTCTTTGCCTCTCTCTTCTCTCTCTCACTGTCTCTCTGACTCTCTCTTTATGTCTCTCTGCCTCTCTCTCCCTCTCTGTCTCTATTTATGTCTCTGTCTCTCTATTTATGTCTCTGTCTCTCTATTTATGTCTCTGTCTCTCTCTGCCTCTCTATTTATGTCTTACTGTCTCTCTGGCTCTCTCTCTCTTTATGTCTCTCTCTCTGCCTCTCTCTCCCTCTTTGTCTCTCTCTCTCTCTCTGTCTTTTTCCATCCGTCCTTGTCTTTCTTACGTCTCTCTCTTTTGACTCTGTACTCTGTCAGGTTGATGAAAATGCCTCTGATTTCGTTTTTAAAACACTTCGGTCGTCCAGTACATTCATCAGCGGAGGACACCTTCCGTCTGTCCTTTCCGTCTGTCCCTTTAAGACGCTCTGTTAAGCCCCTCCCCCCCGTCCAGTTAAACCCCTCCCCCCGGCCGGAGTGTGTGAAGCATGCTGTCCACCTCAACCTGAGATGAGGTGTGTGTGTGTGTGTGTGTGTGTGTGTGTGTGTGTGTGTGTGTGTCTGTCAATGTTATTAAGCATCTCTCTCTCTATCTTGAATTCACCAGAGCTTTATTGACACGCAAAGCAAATGTTTACACTGTAAGCAGAGATATAAGCAGAGCAATATAACAAAGACTAAATCATGTAATTAATATAATCTGATTGTATTATTAAGAATAATAATAATAATCGCTCTGCATCGACTTACAGAAACGGATTAGAACGAATGATGAAACAAAACCAAAGTCACCATTTATTCAATCTCACAATCTTCAAATATCGTAATGTTTAAAAATTACTTAAAGCTGCAGTTAGCAATTTGTGCTCACCCCGCTTTTCTGTGACGTTCTATTTGGGTTGAGTCAATAAAAAACCCACAAAAAACACCACTTTAATCGAAACAAATCGGTCCAAAAAACCAACTGCCGATTGCACCTTTAAAGTTCACGTTCGAGTTCAGATGTTTCATTACAACACAACATAGAAAACACACACAATGTGACATAGACCGGACACACAACAATTGACACACACACATTGTCCCAAGTAAAATAAATAAAGTAAAATAATAAATATAGTAAAAATAATTAAAGCTCCTCGGTGACTACAGGCTAACAGGCTAAAAGTTGAACAACGAATACTAGAATGAGTCTTTAAAAACATATAGGTGTACCTCAGGGGGTAATGAACTAGGTTGGACATAAAATACAAAAGTCTCACTTTATATCTCTCTCTCTCTCTCTCTCTCTCTCTCTCTCTCTCTCTCTCTCTCTCTCTCTCTCTCTCTCTCTCTCTCTCTCTCTCTCTCTATAGGTCCCAGTGTGGGCAGTCTGTTCCACATGGCGGACGACCTCGGGCGAGCCATGGAGTCACTGGTCACCGTGATGACGGACGAGCAGAGCGGCGAATAGCACGAGGCCCCGCCCCCTCCCTCCAAGCCCCTCCCCTCCCATCCCCTCCTCCCCAGGTCCCGCCCCCTACCCCACCCCTCAACAACCTAATCCCCACGCCTTCCATTTGTCCCGCCCCCTCACCCCAACCAATCAAATGCATGCTTTTCTAGTCAAACAACTGGATCGGACACACAGTTTACAAAGAGAATATTATATATATAACGTCTATTTTTGTGAAGGACTGCGGTGAAACACGACGACGTGAAAGAACAAAAAAAAAAAAAAAACGACTCAAAACTAAACAAAAATTATAACTTGTAGATTTCAGTAGTTTCTTAAAAAAAAAAACCCTGAAAAGTCCTAAAATGGTTTTATTATTAACAAGAGGCTGGTTTTTAAACTTCTATGCAATTGTATAAAAAAAACAAAAAAACACTGAGCGGGGGAAAAAAATCAAAGAAAGACGAATAAAATACGAATCGATGTGTTCGACGATGTGATGGTCGTCCGTTCGCCATCTCTTTGTAACCGGGAAAAAGAAAATGGACGCATTTCAGACATTTGTATTGAAAAAAAGAACGATTGTAATCATATGGGTGCTTTCTAAGAGGAACGCGTCTTTCTACAACAGAATATAGGTATAAATACACAGAATATATATATATATATATATATATATATACTACTGTCGAGGCAAAATGGGCACTCTGGAATTAAGTGTGTGCGTGTTTGTGAGAAGATGTGTGAGGGTTTTTGTCCGGTGTGTGTGTGTGTGTGTGTGTGTGTGTGTGTGTGTGTGTGTGTGTGTGTGTGTGTGTGTGTGTGTGTGTGTGTGGAGGGGTGCCTGCCTCCACGTTGCATAAACCCGTCTTCGTTCCATCCCTCGTCTATTCTTTTTAATCTCCATCCATCCATCCATCCATCCATGCATCCAATAATGCATCGTCCCAATGAATAATGTTCATTCATGGCTACCTTGTTGTCTTTCATTTCAACACAAATTGCTGCGTCCATTCGGCACCATTTCTCTTAAGAAGGTCCGTTTCAGAACTGTCACCACGTCTTGCTAAGCAACACGAAAACACGTTTGGGTAAATATTCGGTCCTTTTTCTTTTTAAATCGGATAGCGTGCGACAAACCTAAACTGAACTTTGAGGTTTGTCATCCGACGAAACGAAACAATTTTTTTTTTCTAACCGTCCCGTTTGAACTTATGAAGTCGGCTGCATAGCGAATAGTCCAGTTAATTAATATTCACCTGGGTTAATATAGTGTGATTTTATCTTTTCGTTTTGAAGTCGTTTGAATCTAATGGCTCCGATAATGTCGCTAGCTACTTGCGTCAGGCTTTAGTTAATCGGAAGGAATATTCGTCGAATCGACTCCGTATACGAACACACGAACAACGTTGTGGTCGGAGTCTCTGCGGTTTTAGAATGTGGATTTATCTCGATGAAGAATCGCGACGCTTGTGTGTGTGTTCGCTTTCTTTCATTTTCGTTCATCGCTTCTTTAGTTCTGCACTGGGCCTTTTTTTTTTTTTTACGTTTTCTTTTAATCGATTGTTAACAGTTAACACAGGAAGTGGAGTTGACTGGAATGCAATGCAAAGCAGATCACCGCCACAGTGAAGATCTTAGGTTTACGAAAACGAGAGTTCCTGTAAATTACGTTTTTTGTCTTTTGTTTTTTTTTGGTTTGTTTTAATTTCGTCTTGAAATGACTTCATTGTTCTTCGGGTTTGGAGTGTTTCCCTGACGAGGCCCCAGGAGCACAGATATTGTGTGTAATAGAGTATAGCTAAACAACGAGAAAAACTGGAAGAGAGAGAGAAGAGTGTGTTTCTGTTTAGCGTTTTCTTTACTGTTTCTGTTTGACGCGCGACGGTGTTACTGGGCTTTTGTGTGTGTCAACAAACAAAATGTCGGACACATTTCAGAACGCGACTGGCGCCATTTCTCTGTCCCCCGGACGTCATTGAAGTTCTACGAAATCCCCCAAACTCTACCTCGGGAGGAGGTTTCACGATATTATCATTTCTCTGGTTCTAGACGTCAACTCTTATCGTGGCTATACGGCGTAATTGTAACTGTTTCTTTCAAACCCATTTTATTATTGATTCGCTTGGCCTGAATGGCATTAGGATGCATGTCTGCGTGCGTGTGTGTGTGTGCGTGTGCGTGTGTGTGTGTGTGTCCACGCCTTGAATCGGAACGTCAAGATGAATTCACTTAGAGCTGATTTGATTTTAATTCAATTTCTCTTCCTGTCAACTCACTGAACGCTAGCCTACGCGCCACTCGTGGAACACGCTCGTAGGCTAGCCATCTATCCGCTACTGGTCGCGTAATCAAGTCGCGTTTAAGCGAGCGAACTCGGACGCACTCACCGTTGCCAGTACCGCTGTGGTCGACGACGTTAATCTTGATTTATTTAATTTAGTTTGTTTCCGTGTGAGGTGTTGATATTAATTAGCATGTGTGACCTAATGCAGTCTCTTTTTGTTTTCATTTTATTTTATTCGTGAACGGGGGAAAGTTCTGGAACCGCCGTGATGTCACACCTGCTCTGAGCACGAGCTGACGGCGTATGGGCGTTCTGATTCACACACTGGGTTTTCCGATTGAGTTTTAATTTGTAACTTACTTTTAACTGTTTTAATTTCCCCCAACACCACCCAACCCCCAACCCCCTCCATGTTTTATTATTTTTGGTCTTTTTTTTCCCCGCCCTTCAATAACGCATCGATACTCCACAACATATCAGATTCCACCAAATATATGCCTTACTACTGTATTATAAAATGCTTTACTGTATACCAATAAAGCACGCAGTTATGTTGAAGTTGCCTCTGTGTTGGTTGTGTTGTTGTTGTGGTTGTTGTTACCGTTATTTAGGGCTGGCCGATATGGAGAAATGTACTATCACGATTATTATGCAGAATTGTACACATTATGGATAAATGTCACGGCTAATACGATTTCTCACTGACCTTTCAAACCTCATATTTGATTTGGAATTTGAAGGGTATATCTTCCATGCGTGCGCATGAGACAACTGAGTGTCCATCCTGCCTGTCAATCACAGGTGCATGAAACACAACACTTTTAATATTCAGGAAAATACACGCTCAACTTCATGACATGAATTGTTTGCCAATACACGTTCCTGTCTTTCAAAGAACATACTAAATACTCACATGTATGTTATGGAAAGAGTACATTGAACTTTAAACAAATGGTCCAACAGCTGATGCAATCCGGCCTGGGAGGCAATTTCACACAAAAAATTGTTCACTTTCATATGAATTTTCGTGGTCTGGTACTTTGTTAATCCGGCAGTGGGTCCGTTACGGCCTTCAACCTCAAATGCGTTTGATTGCGGGAAAGTCACATGCTTAGCTCATACGGTTACCGGTCGTCAACCGATACCTCTCTTTATGTATTAACTTACAATTGTACAATTCCTAGCCCTTGCTATTCTATTATTAAACATGAGAACATAATATAGAATCCAAAAAAATATTTTGTACAAGCCACATACAGTATCTTCTCTCGTACAAGCGGTTGTGTGCATTGTTTTTTGGAACCTTACCGCCCTCTAGTGGCGTTTCGGTGGACTAATCGTCCACGCGCACATTGCCCGGAGCGTGTGCCTGAAGGACCTCATCCGGTAGGCATACAGCAGGGGGTTGAGCGCCGAGTTGGCGTGGGACAGCAAAATGGCCGCCAGTGTGACGGGCATGGGCACGGGGCACTGCGGCCGCAGCAGCAGGATGCAGTTGATGAGGTTGATGGGCATCCAGCACACCATGAATAGGAAAAGAACCAGGAACAGGGAGGTGGCCTTTCGGGCCTCCAGGCGGGCTCGCGCTGCACAGGGTTTACTGGACTCCACCGCCGCCGGGCCGCCTGCCAACCCCGAGCAGCGGTCGTCCGAGCCAGAGCCGGAAGTCTGCGTCGTAGACCGAGTCGAAATCTTCCGGAACACCGCGGTAGTCTTTGTTTGGATGACCGGTCTAGAGATCCGAACCCCACTCCCTGTTTCTTCGACTGCCTCCGTTTCTGCTGGATCACCGGGGTCTGGTCCCGGAATGCCCCCCGCCGCCTCATGGTGAGCCTCTAACCCGGGGATCGTCTTCCCAACACTCCCCCTAGAGGAGGCTCCATCCACAGCCCCTGTGGTGGCCGCAGCTCCATCTGGTTCCTCCACACTGGCGCCCACTCTGACCCTCTTCCCGTCTCCAGAGCAAACCTGAGTAGGTCCCCTGGAAGAGACGGCCACTTCCCCCTCACCTTCCTCGCCTCTCTGGGTGGTTCCACATCCCCCCACAGCAACCCCACCAGTCCCGGAGTTTGTGGAAGTTTTGGAACCCCGTGTGAGGGCGCCCTCCTCATCCTCCTTCACATCACTCGGAGTCTCTATCTCTCTCGTATCGACGTCTCTGGCGTCAGAAACTGCTGCAGCGCTCCGGCTGGCCTCGGATGGCATTCCCCTGGCGACGGCGATGCGTCGAAGCTGGTGGCGGACGGTGTAGAAGATGTGGCTGTAGATGATGAACATGGAGAGCAGTGGGATGAGGAGGAAGCCGAAGAAGTTGAAGTAGACCATGTAGGTCATGCCCACCACGCAGGTGAACAGGCAGTAGCTGCGGTGATGGAGGAGAGAAGCACAAAACATCACCTTTGTTTGTTTGTCATTTGCACTGAGGGCCGGGGAGGAGGAACTGCTGTAATACACCGCCAAGACCTTAACCCCAGACCACTCTCCATCCCTGCTGCACCATCCTTTGAACACCTGGCATTTAAACTTCCCGGCCCTAAACCTCTAGTCATTGCTCTCATCTACCGTCCACCCAAGCCCAACCCCTCTTTCCTATCTGACCTCTCAGAATTTCCTGGACATACTCAACTGTTTCAACTTCACCCAACACGTCAATTTCCCCACCCACAGCCGTGGACACATCCTGGACCTGGTTTGCTCTTCTGGCCTCCATATCAACAGCATCTCTAACACCGACCTCACCATCTCCGACCATCTGGCCATCATACTGGACATCGACATTCCCACCCCCCAACCCAAACAAGATCGCACAATAGCCTTCCGTAACCTCAAATCCATCTGCCCTATCTCCCTCTCCACCTGTATATCAAACACTATATCTGACTTCACCCTCCCTGTTAACCCAGCTCCCATGGACCTTGTCAACCTCTACAACCACACCCTGTCTACCTGCCTCAACCAGCTTGCCCCCAAAAACCGTCACATTCACTCAGTCTGCCCCCTGGTACACCCCCGAACTACATGCTCTCAAAAAACAGCGGAGACAGCACGGGAACGTCTGTACAAGAAACCGGACTCACTGTGCCCGCCCTGGCCTACAAAGAACACATTCACCAGTACAAGTCTGCACTCAACAAAACCCGTTCCACCTTCTACTCCGGCATCATACACTCCGAATCCTCCAACCCCCGCACTCTGTTTTCCACCATAAATAAGCTCCTCAAACCTCTGGACAATATTTCAACCTCATTCACCCCGGAAAAGTGCAGCAACTTTTTATCTTTTTTCCACTCCAAAATCGAAAACATCCACAACCAACTAGTCGCCTCCTCTGCCATCACCCCCGACCCGGAGCCTGCACTTCCCCCACCAACAGACCACTGCCTTTCCCTCTTCTCCCCCACAACCACATCTGACCTCTCTAAAATACTCACTGGCATTAAGTCTTCCACCTGCCCCCTCGACCCCATCCCCTCCACCCTCGTTAAAACCTGTCTCTCTTCTCTTGCCCCACTCATCACTGACATCATCAACTCCTCCCTCACTTCTGGCATTGTTCCCTCTCCTTTCAAGCTTGCTGCTATCACACCCATCCTCAAAAAGCCTGGCCTGGACCCTGACAACCCCAACAACTTCCGCCCCATCTCCAACCTTTCATTTCTCTCAAAAATCCTGGAACGCACCGTCGCAACACAACTCAAACAATACCTCCACACCAACAAAATTTATGAAATTTATGAACACCACCACCAGCACACTTCCAAGACGGATCCAC